>OX442317.1:16276015-16543515 GCA_949358305.1 Strigamia acuminata | reverse complement strand
AGGCGCCTCGAAGGGAGAAAGGCGCTGCTATTGAAGCCGAAGGTCGACGATCGCCACGGTTCATCGGAAGTCGTCACCCACCCCGGAGTCTCGAGAGCGGCGCGCGTGATCGGGGACTTGGCGGAAGCTCGAGAACAGTCGGAAAAGTTCGAAACCATCGGCATCGACGAGGGTCAATTTTTCGACGACCTGGTCCCGTTCTAACCTAGATTTAAATAATAAACAAACAAACGGGTGAGCGAACGAACGAATGAACGAACGTACGAAAGAGAAAATTCGCCGATCGGACCGAACCGAACCGAACCGAACCGAACCGAACCAATCAATTAATCCCGGTCGCGCGTCGGCGGCCGAGAAACGGGAGGACGCGTGTCGATCGGTCGAGTTGGTTTCGGTCCGACCCGACCCGATCCGATTGACGATCTCGCTTACCTTTCTCGGCAGGAGCGACGAAAGGGGAGACGAAGAAGCCAGTAGGTCAATCAACGAGTGGGGATGAGAGGGATACGGACGAGCGTGACGCGAGCGCGACATCCGGTGGCGAAAATTGGAAAATGCGGCAGCTGAGAATGGGCGAGTGGGTTCTCAGACGCCCTCCCGACACATCGCGGATAAGGTGATGCAAAGGGTTTTCTTTCTTTTTTTTTTTTTTTTTCTTTTTTTCCTTTCACCCGACCGCCACACGAGACGGTGGCGACGATGATCGACGGGGGAGAAAAATAGAATAAAATTGAAAATTAAAAAATAAAAAATAAAACAAAATAAAACAAAATAAATAAAAATAAAAATAAAAATAAAAACAAAAGGAGAACCGAATCTTTCGACTCTCCCCCACCCCCTCGCAACCCCGCAGGAAAGTGTTCATCATCACCATCTCGAAATAATAAGGGACCAAACTGGAACGGCACAATATTTGGCAATATCAACTGAAATGCTGTGGAATGCGTGTTTGACAATACAGCTTTGTCGGAAATGAAAAGTCGGCGGGAGCGGGACTCGAACTCTCGGTCACCAACTCCGTGCGGCAGGTCACCCTGCCCGCTCGGCCACCCGGGCCCGAAGATAAACCGTCCTCGTGGCCGTCTAGAATTTCGTCGCTTCGAATTTCTTCCTTTTCTGTTTTAACCCAACTCGACTCGGCAGCCCCGTTCGAATCTCGGGGAGGAAAAAACAAAAAAAAAAAGAAAAGAGAAGAAAAGAAAAGAAGAGAAGAGAAGAGAAAAAGAATAGAAATAAAAACAAAAATATGAACGAAAAAAATAAAAACAAAAGGAGAGCCGAATCTTCCGACTCCCCCCCCACCCTCTCGCAACCTCGCGAGAGAGTGTGCCTCACTATCTGAAGAGAAAGAATGGCGCACAACCGTGCAATAGACTCGACAATGTTAAGATAGATATAAGTGTTTCTGTGATACAGTTTTTGCCAGAAATGAAAAATCGGCGGGAAGCGGGACTCGAACCCTCGGTCACCAGCTCCGTGCGGCAGGTTACCCTGCCCGCTCGGCCACCCGGGGCCGAAGATAAACCGCCCTCGTAGCCGTCTAGAACCGTCGCTTCGAATTTCTTCCTTTTCTGTTTTAGCCCAACTTAACTTAACTTAACTCGGCAGTTCTGTTCGAATCTCGGAAAAAAAGAAAAGAAAAGAAAAGAAAAAGAATAAAAATAAAAACAAATATATGTATGTAAACGAAAAAAATAAAATAAAATAAAATAAAATAAATAAATAAATAAAAGGAGAGCCGAATCTTTCGACTCCCCCCCCACCCTCCCGCAACCCCGCGGGAGAGTGTTCATCATCACCATCTGAAGAGAACTAATAAGTATGGACGAACGAACTGGAACGGGGCAATATCAATCGAAACCCCAGGAATGCGTATTTGTTTGACAATACAGTTTTTGCCAGAAATGAAAAATCGGCGGGAAGCGGGACTCGAACCCTCGGTCACCAGCTCCGTGCGGCAGGTCACCCTGCCCGCTCGGCCACTCGGGGCCGATGATTAAGCGCCGCCAATTTCAACGACAACGTTCGCCGTCGTTACCATTCATTCTCGCCGTTGTTAATCGTCGTTAATTAGTTACCGGTTATTAATTATTTTTTGTTTAATAATAATTATTATTATTATTACTATTATTTATTTGTTTGTTTGTTTGTTTGTTTGTTCATTTTTTTTATTTTTTTCGTGTCGTCAGCTGACTGGCTGGCTGACGAACTGACAGGCAGGCAGACAGACAGTCGCATTCCGACCACGCCATAGGTTTTTTTTTTCTCCGACGCCATTTTTTTTTTTTTTACGGATGGAGCCGAATAACCGCGGGCAGGCCGTGAGGCTGAGGCGGCCACCCATTCCTGTCGTCACGGTGAGCGCGTCTACTTTCCTCGGCGCGTCACATCGCCCCGCTTAACGTTTTTTGTTTTTCAGGTCGACACTGACACCGACGCTGACGCTGGCGACGACGACGACGACGACGACGGGACCGACGCCACCATATCGTGCGACGTCAAACGAGGAGCCAGGCCCGAAGTTGAGGTGAGTAGTTAATTATTCTCGCGTTGACTCGCGTTATCCGGCGCAACATTATATTCGCGTTTCGTTCGTTCTCTCTAGATCGAGACGACCGGGGTCGAACCGCCTTTCGGAGGGAACGAGGAGAGTGAGGGAGGGGAAGAGCCGCCATCGACCGCGCGGCTCCTGTGGGCGCTGGGGCGCCAACTGCGAGAGGAGCAGCGACGACGAGTTGGAGAGGTTGGGACGAGAGATGCGGGGGCAGCTGGAGACGAAGAAGAAGGAAATCGATGACCGGTTGAAGCTGCAAGAGCTGTCCCACCAGCGCCGAGTCCGTCGGCGTCTCGAGCAGTTGGACCGAGAGAACGCGGTCTATCGGGAGGCGTGGCGTCGACGGGAGCGAGAGCGGCAGCGGGAGCGACGGGGGCGGGAGCAGCGGGAGCAGGAGCGGCGGGAGCAGGAGCGGCTGGAGCAGGAGCGACGGGAGCGGTTGGGACGGGGGCGGCTGAAGCAGAAGCGACGGGAGTTAGAGCCGCCGCACCTACAGTGGCAGCGGCAACAGGAGCGGGAGCAGAGGCGACGGGAGTTAGAGCCGCCGCACCTACAGTGGCAGCGGCAACAGGAGCTAGAGCCGCCGCACCTACAGTGGCAGCGGCAACAGGAACGGGAGCGGATGCGGCGGGAGCAGCGGCGCCCAATCGAGCCGGAGTCGGAGTCGGAGCCGGAGCCGGAGCCGGAGCCGGAGCCGGAGCCGGAGCCGGAGCCGGAGCCGGAGCCGGAGCCGGAGCCGGAGCCGGAGCCGGAGCCGGAGCCGGAGCCGGAGCCGGAGCGGGAGCGGGAGCAGCTGCGGATGCAGATGTTGTGTCCACCCGGACACGAACGGATGTGGCAGCGCCACTTAAAATACAACGCGGCGCAGCTGAAACGAATGTCGACGTCGCTGGGGGAACGGAACGCGGAGGTGAAGAACCTGAAAAAAAAAATTCAAAGGCTGGAGAAGCGCTTGAAACGCGAACAGGAGGCCCAACGGAGGACGGAGCAGTTTCCGCGAACGGTGACGCTGCTCACCGCCAAAATCGTAAGTGGGGCCAAACTCGGTCCAAATTCGACCCGATCGTTTGTTTTTATTTTTTATTTTTTTTATTTTTTATTTTTTTCAGGGGTCGCGTCCCCAGTTAAGTCGTTCGCCGACCCGAGAGGAGCCCGACGACCAACCGCCAGCCGGCGTTGTCGTCGCCGCCACCGCCGAAGGGCCGACCGAAACCCGAGAACGGCCCGGGTCGAACGAGGCGACCGACGCAGCCACGACGAGTGAGCGCCGCGAGCATCGGGCCACCGTTCCGGCGCGTTCCAACGCGGCCGACTGATTGATTGGTTGGCCGATCGAGCTAATTAATTCACACGTTTTCGTTTCACTTGTCTGTTTTTGTTCGTTTTTATTGATTTGTTCGTTTGTTTTCTTTTTTTTCTTTTTCTTTGTCGGCATCGACAATACGTCGTCATTGTTGCCTTTGTTAATAAATAATAAAATTAACTTACAAAAAAAAATGGAATAAATGAATAAATAAATAAATAAGCAAAACAAACAAAACTACTCCGCCGCGTTCTGGCAAATGGAGGAATGAAATAAAACAAAATTAACCGGCCGGTTGGCCGCCCGAGCGTCGGCGCGCGCTCGGTCGTGGAAACGTCGCGGTCACTTGTCCGCGCCGGCCACGTGGATCTGAAAACAATCGCGACCGTGTTTCGGCCGGCACAGGTTGATTTCGCAGGGGACGCACCACCAACTGCTCTCGTGCCGTTCCTTGCGGCGCACGTAACACACCTTGCACCGCTTGCTCTTGGACGTGTGTTCGAGCCGGTGGACGACGGGTCCGCCGGGCGCGGGGGCCGCGCCCGGCACGGCCCCCTCCCGTCGAGACATGAGTTGGGTGGCGAGCGCTCTCCTGAACTGCAGCTGCGATCGGCCGCCTCGCGCGCCCGAGGTCGCCTCGAGCATATTGATTCGGGCGTTGACGCACACTGGAAGAAGATGTTGAAAGTATGGATTGAAGAACCTGGAGGGGATAATTCCATCCCGTTATCGGTTCTGACTGCTTTAATGCAGCCAGCCCCCCATAATGTTTCCATCCGAGCATGGAAAAGTTTAAAAACTTCAAAAACTTCCCCCTTCGTTTTCATAGGGACAACAAAGGAATAGCGAGAAAAGTCATCCACGATCGTTAATAAATAACGAGCGCCACCCACGGAAGTAGTTGGGGAATTTCCCCAAACGTCCATATGGATTAAATCCAAAGGCTTCTTACTGGAAATTCTATTCTTTGCACTCGGAAACGAGGCTCGGGTGGATTTAGAACGAGCACACACGGCACATGCCGGAAATGCGGAAGTCGAAATATCGATTCCGGAAGCATTCGGAGATTTCGCTAAAAAGTGTAAACCTTCGGTATTAAAATGCCCAAATCTCCGGTGCCAAAGCTCTAAATCGGATAACTTCCCCTTCGGGGGTTTACAAGGAGGGGATAAAGCAGGTCCCTCAGCAAAAGTGACATGCCGAGCAGGCTTTATAGTCTGCGCAGAGAGGACCGGCTTGACCACTGAGGTGGCCGTAAGCGCAGGAAGCGGCGCAGATGTAGAATCTGCGGGCAAGACATGCTGAAGGGAATATAAATCATCCTTCAGTTTGGCATGCAAAAGAAATTGTTTGGCTTTGTCGGACGGATCAAAAATGGTCATTAAACCATTTGAAGCCACAAAATGTAGTCCGGCGCGATCAATTTTTGACAAACTGACTAAATTACGCGAAAAAGCGGGGGCATGAAGAACATTATGCATTGTGACGGGAAATTCTCCTTTCGCGCCACCACGACCAATCCGCAAAACCACGTCACCTATACCATCAACTCGTGAACGGCCTTCACCCAAAATGATGAAATAATTCGAAACGGGCTTGTACGTCGAAAAAGAATTTCACGTCAATGTGCTTTGTCCTCCGATTCTCTATATCATTGCGGGTGAAAAAAATCGTCGATAGACAATCGGAGAACATGGTTGGGGCCGGAAGTTGAAAAATCCGGGTCCGCTCAATCGCGCCATGAAGCCAGACAATTTCCTTTGCACCGTCCAAAAGCGCTAGGAATTCCGCTTCCATAATGGACAAGGCGCAATAGCGTTGCTTACAGCAACCCCAGGAAATGGGAACCCCGAACACCGAAATTGTATAACCTCCGAAGCTCTTTCTTGTATCTCGATCTGAGATCCAAGAAGCATCGGAGTGCCCTGATAGAATATCTCCAGTGACCGCGGAAAGCTGAATTGAATATTCCCGCGTATTCTTCACATACTGGAGGATCTGTAGCAAAAGGGCCACGTGCCTTCCAGTGAAACACGTGTTATATTGCGACATAAGAATAACTGGAAAGAGGATATCGGGACGCGTTCGAGAAGCTAGAAAGAGCAGAGACCCAATAAGAGACCGATATGGGAATTCATCATCCCTCAAAACACGTTCACCATCTCTAGCACAATTGACCATCGTGCCAACGGTAATCGGGACTTTGCACAAATGCTCGGAGGAAATTCCGTAGTCTTCAGCAATCTTATCAATGTAATCGCGCTGATGGATGCAGATTTTACCACCATCGCGATCAAATTGAACGCCCAACAACTTTGATACCGGACCTAAATCTGTTATTGTGAAAATTGCACGAAGGGCCTTAACAGTTCGATCACGCGGATCTTGTCCTTTGGTGAAAAGTACCATGTCATCAACATAAACAAGGATGACAGCATCATAAGTGTTAGAAATAAATACGCCATTAATCCCAAGAAGCTTGTGGAAATTAATCCCTAGCAAAGCCTCAACTAAGCGGAAATTCCATTGCCGTCCGCTCTGATGAAGGCCGTAAAGGGCCTTATGAAGCCTCCATACCTTACCGGCATTCTGAGGAGTTTCCCAGCCCTTAGGAATTCTCATGAAGATAGCTTCATCTAAGTTGCCATATAAATAAGCACCCTTGACATCGAGATGTGCATCTAGCCAGCCTAAAACGACTACTAGAAGCACGAAAAACAGGCGTATAAGCACATAGTTAACCACGGGACTTAAAACCTCGGAATAGTCGACTCCGAACTTTTGGCTAAAGCCCTGGGCAACCAACATCGCTCTAAAACGGCGCACGACGCCTTCTGCATCGCGCTTGATGTAGTAAACCCATTTATTCCCCACAATGTTCACATTAGAAGGAGGTTTCTCAACCTCTTCGTAAACACCTCGCTCACGGAAGAGTGAAAGCTCTTCCTCCATGGCTTTCTGCCAATGGACACGGTCGGGACTTGCAATAGCTTCCTTATAGGTGCGAGGAACCTGGGCAAATAAGGAGTGCGCGTACCGTGGTGTAGCAGAATAGCAATCCCCTAATGCTTCATCTTCTGAAGCCGTAGGACTAGGAAGAGGAAAAGCAGTTGGATCTGCCGGAGGGGGATCAACCGTGCAAACAGGCACGTTCCGGGTGCAAAAGTCAAAATTATCACGGTCATATGTCAATCGATGATCTGCGCAATATTGCGCAACGTCAACATGACTCCGTAATCTGGTATGATCCGGGGGATAAAAATACACATCAGTGTTTCCCATAGTCGCACCAGACTGCCGAATCACCTCGGAGCGAGTCCACTTGCCCCCCACAGCCGAAGTAGAAGGCTGAGGCTGATTTAGTGGCGAGGCAATAGTAGGAGGTGTAGGCAACGGTTGCGCTTGCGCCGAAGGTCGAGTAACCACAGGCGGTGGAGGAGGAGGATAAGAAGGTGGAGGAGGATAAGAAAGCGGAGGAAGATTGGGGGGACGTTGAGGAGGAGGTGGAGGAAGAGGTGGATCGGAATCGAAATCCGAATCTAATGTCACCGATATAGCTCCCTCATCAGTTACCTCAGTACCCTCATAAAAACGAGGATGTCCCCACATGCAGTTTTCATCAAAACGAACATGCTTTGACTCAAACACTGCACGGCGCTTCGGGCACCACACGCGATAACCTCGCGTGCGCAAAGCATAGCCAACAACTACACCTGTCCAGGCTCTAGACTCGAATTTTGAACCACGGACATGTTGTGGTATGTGCACAAAACACCTTGACCCAATCACTTTTAAGTGCTTGAGTGGAACAGCCTTATTGTACCACAGACAATAGGGGATAAGGTTGTTCAGAGATTTATGTGGAAAGCGATTCTTGAGATAAATCATTGAAACCGCGAGCTCAGCCCACAATTCTCGAGGCAAAGACGTCATCAAAAACAAGGAACGCACGCCTTCAAATAAGGTGCGGTTAAGGCGTTCCGCAACGCCATTCTGCTCAGGTGTATAAACATTCGTGCGCTGTGCCTTGATGCCACGCTGGAGCAAGAAATTTTCGAAATTTTTAGAGCAAAATTCCATCCCGTTATCGGTTCTGACTGCTTTAATGCAGCCAGCCCCCCATAATGTTTCCATCCGAGCATGGAAAAGTTTAAAAACTTCAAAAACTTCCCCCTTCGTTTTCATAGGGACAACAAAGGAATAGCGAGAAAAGTCATCCACGATCGTTAATAAATAACGAGCGCCACCCACGGAAGTAGTTGGGGAATTTCCCCAAACGTCCATATGGATTAAATCCAAAGGCTTCTTACTGGAAATTCTATTCTTTGCACTCGGAAACGAGGCTCGGGTGGATTTAGAACGAGCACACACGGCACATGCCGGAAATGCGGAAGTCGAAATATCGATTCCGGAAGCATTCGGAGATTTCGCTAAAAAGTGTAAACCTTCGGTATTAAAATGCCCAAATCTCCGGTGCCAAAGCTCTAAATCGGATAACTTCCCCTTCGGGGGTTTACAAGGAGGGGATAAAGCAGGTCCCTCAGCAAAAGTGACATGCCGAGCAGGCTTTATAGTCTGCGCAGAGAGGACCGGCTTGACCACTGAGGTGGCCGTAAGCGCAGGAAGCGGCGCAGATGTAGAATCTGCGGGCAAGACATGCTGAAGGGAATATAAATCATCCTTCAGTTTGGCATGCAAAAGAAATTGTTTGGCTTTGTCGGACGGATCAAAAATGGTCATTAAACCATTTGAAGCCACAAAATGTAGTCCGGCGCGATCAATTTTTGACAAACTGACTAAATTACGCGAAAAAGCGGGGGCATGAAGAACATTATGCATTGTGACGGGAAATTCTCCTTTCGCGCCACCACGACCAATCCGCAAAACCACGTCACCTATACCATCAACTCGTGAACGGCCTTCACCCAAAATGATGAAATAATTCGAAACGGGCTTGTACGTCGAAAAAGAATCACGACGGCAACACACGTGGTCAGATGAACCCGAATCAATTAGCCATTCCAAAGACGAAGTCGATGCGACGTTGGATTCTGACCGTGCAAAGAAACCTAAACCGGACCTTGCACTTGAAACACTTTGAGCACTCGGGGCAGGTGGTGTTGCATTACCGCGTCCACTTTTGCGGTTCCGAGACGAAGATCGGCGACCACGATTGGTAGACGAGTTGGAAGAGGCAACGCCCTGGACTCGAGGTTTGGGGCACTTGTTCGCATAGTGTCCCATTTCCTTGCAATTAAAGCACTGAATTTGTGACAAGGGCTTGAAAACTCTCGTCGGTGCACTCGAAGACGAACTCGCTGACTGTAAACTAGTCGATGACCCCGAATCTGCATTCTTCATCTTCAAACGATTAAATTCGGAGAGAAGATGGTCGGAGACTTCCTTTAATGTGAAATCCGCTTTAGACCAATGGTAAATCGTTTGCACGGTCGCCTCGTACGAATCTGGTAACAAATCCAAAAGTTGATAAGCGACATCCGAATCCGAAAATGTGACTTCCAAGTCCTTCAAAACGGCACGGGCTTTGGTGACACGGCTAATGAAAACTGACATGTCTTCATTCGGAAGTAAACGCATCATCAGGAAATCTCGGCGGAGTTTAGCAATTCGGGCAAGAGAAGTTGGCTGAAATGTCGCTTTCAAGGCTACCCAGGCGTCACGTGCGGAGTCCGCAGCAAGAACAATGTCCTGATATTGGGACTCGACAAACAAGCCAAGCAAGGCTTTTGCACGCTTTGAACGGTCGTCGTGAAGCTGTTTTCGAGGCTGATCCCAGGCTTCGTCTCTGACCGGAGGATTCTCTGAGATGAAATCATCTACTCCTTTTTCCAAGAGCAAAAATTGGATATTTCGGGACCAAGATTCGTAGTTATCGGAGTTCAGTCGTGGAATTGAAAATTGGTGAGATTTGCCGGAATCCGCCATGACGATATAAGTGAGCGGTTCTGCGAAAAGTTTGGTCGAGGTGACAGGAGAACGCGCGGTATCGTTGTTCGAGGCGGAAAACCAGAATTGGGCTATTCAGGTTGCTAGCCAACCCAACTAAACAGTGGCCGTTTAGGAGTTGTCGGGAAATAATGGCCCTATGGCCCCCGGATACTCCACTGTCGGGCACGGCAAATTAATACAACGGTCAAAGTGCAATGACCGAGGCAAAGATTTGTATCTGTTAGGGCAATTAAATCCACTAACAAATACAAATCCAGGATCCTACACCAGGTCCCTACCAAAAACCTTAATCTCATACAAAGTTTCACGAAACTTAATATTTAACAAAGTTTCATGAAAAAAAATATGAGGAGAATCTGGTAGAATCTCTTGGGATACTCGACGAAAATCCTCGAAAATCTTAGTAAAATGGTTGGCAAACGTCTGCCGCTTCGTACACGTCGTACGGTAAAATTCTGGATGAAAATCGACGAAAATTCCACGTAAAAATGCAGAAAATGTCTGAAAAATATATAAAATAATCAGAAAAATGCTCAAATGAAGCAAATTAGCGATGTGAAGCAGGAAACACGGCGATCATAGAAATGTTCACTCATCACTTTACGTGTGCGGGACGAAATCAATCCAAAAGTACTCACAACACTTGTGGAAACAAGTGGAATAATCTAATAATCCCTGGCACAACACAGTATCGACGAAAAAGCACTAAATTCGATGAAAAGCACGTTAAAATTCGGCGAGAAGATCCTCGTGAAGCGCACGGGCATATGGCGCAAAAACAACGAAAATCGGCCCGAAAAACGTGGAAAACATGATGAAAAGTACTCACAATCGTGTGTATAACACGTACACTGCTAAACACAAGCAGATACTGGATGGCACAGTCAAAAACTCGATGAAACACGCGAAAATCGTCGGCGAAAATCACTCGGAATTTGGTGCATCGCGATCGGGCGAATCTGCGGCGATCATCGGCGAAAATCCACGGAAATCCATCAGGAAAAGTACCCACGATCCTTCTACAAGCCCTGGACAGTACCCACGAAAATTTGCAGCGTTCAAATCTGTTGCAAATTGCAGAAAAAGCATCAAAATCGTCGGGTGAGCAGGCATGAAGAAACGAGGTCGGCCATTTTGCCAGGAGCGAGTAATCGATCAGCAGGATAAGATGAACGAAAATTCATGGAATTTTGACAAAAACTTGGCCAAAATTCAACATGAACAACTCACAGTGATGGAATGAACTCTAATCCTCTGCTACCATGTTGAAAGTATGGATTGAAGAACAAATTCCAGGCCAAAAGTGAGTAAAAGAACAAGATTTAATCATCTCATGCAAGCATGGAGAAAAATCAACAACAAGAGAACAAGTAATAACAACAGTTGCTAAGCAGTTAAAAAACAACTCCAACTACGGTAACCCAATTGATACATCAATGTTTACATGATAATAAACTATAAAATCATAAATAATTACAAATCAAACATGTGTAACATCAATAATCAATTGCATATCACAAATCTCGGAGAACAAAAGCCAACAGAAGAGAAGAGAAGAGAAGCGAGAATTAATTAGCGACGGATTAATCGGTGGCAAACGGCGCCCCGCTCACCTTGGTTCAGCTTGTGGAAGAAGAAGTACCGGTGCCAGTACGGGGAACGGCGCCCGATGCGGAACGAGGAGACCAGCCTGTTCAGCACGTCCACCCAGTGGAAATTGCGCGTGTACGAAAGCGCGGGCGCCGGGCAACGGACGTCCACCCTGTTGCCGCCGATGCGACGGGAGACGTGCCCGGGCGCCGCCAACGGGTCGACGTTCGTGCTGAGCAGACTCACGGTCGTCGTGTCCCTCCACCAGGTAAGCAACAGTCGGCCACTCTGACGATGCAGGAAATCGCCTATGAATGAAAAAGAAGTGAAATCAATCAATCAATCAATCAATCAATCGGCCGACGATGCGAAGAGCGAGCGGGCGGTTTACCTCTCGCGTTGGCTCGGTACCGCTTGGGGTCCGGGAGGTCGGGCGGCATTTGGGCCGCGTTGGACCGCAGCGTCCCGACGGCCATTGTGTTGTGGCGGGCAAAGAGGTGCTCGAACAGCACGGCGGACGTGAATCGATTGTCGCACGCAATCGTGTGCCCTTTGCCGAGGTAGTGCCTGGCGACGTAGATGACGATGCGTCCGATGATGCTGCCCGGGTACCTGGAAACGAAAAAAAGAGAAAAGAAAAAGAAGGAATTGTGAGAACGAAGGAGAGAAACAGCGACGACGAAGTGACTCACTCTGGCTCCGGCTCCTCGTCCGGGTCGAAGAACATTTTGGCGCGTTTGCCGATGTGCGCCTCGTCGTTCAGCACGTAGGCGGTGCCCGCGTCGCATAGTGTGAACAACTCGAAGCCCCATTTGATGGGCTTGGCCGGTTGACGGACCTGGGAAGAACGTTAAAGAAAGAAAGAAAGAAAGAAAGAAAGAACGTTAGAGAAAAACGAGATCGGAGGGCGACCTCCGCACGCACCTTCATCTCCGATCGACCCCGGTAGGCGATCATCGATTCGTCGACGCAGAGAGTTTGGCTGGGCTCGCGGCACGCGCGAAAGCGCTTGTTCACCAGATCGGCGAACAAACGGACTTTCGTCGTGCCGTCCTCTCGTTCGCGTTCCTTCAAGAACGCCGCCCTCTCTCCAAGAACGCCGCCCTCTCTCCCGTCGTGCTGCCGCCGTCGGAGCCGGCCGCCGACCCGCCAACACGCAGCCGCTGGTACGACGGCTGCGTGCTGTAGTGGAGATAACGCGAAACCTCTTCGAACCGTTGGCGCGTCATCGCTCGTCGGACGGCCGGCGCGCCGAGATCGCCTGGCCTGTCGCCCTGCCAGTAGTGGCGCAGTTCGGGCTGTCGGTTGTAACCGGTGAGCACGAGAATGCCCAGGTACGCGTACAGCTCGTCCAGCGCCAGGGGTCGAACCGGCCCACGTGCCCTCTGCCGAGGAGGAGGAGGGGGAGGAGGGGCTAATTGTCGTCGAGCGGCCGCGTCGGCCGCCCCCCGGTCGCCCGCGGTGAGGCGCACCCTCAGGTCCGCGCACCGCGCCCCGGGTCGGGTGCCGCTGCCACCGGCAACGGCCACGACGCTCCCACCGGCAGCAGTCGTCGTCGTCGTCGCCGCCGTCGTTCGTCTGGACTTTGGACCTCGTGGCCGTGGCCGCGACGCGGCGAGCACCTAGAACGAAAACGAAAACGAGCGTGAGAGTGAGTGTCGCGGATCGTCACCGTTGTTTTTTTCTCGGCACCTGCGCTCGCGCCATTTCCTCCTCTCTCGCCTCTCTCCGGATGGCTCGATTCGTCGCGGTCACGATGAAACGGGCCGCCTCGCCGAACAGCTCCTCGAAGTAATCGAACTCCGAGCTGCTCGGCACGCAGCGACCGCAGTAGCCGGGCGTCCCGCCGGCGAAACCGACGTCCTGCCGGTACGACGTCGTCGCGGCGACCCACACGCGCGCGCCCGCGTCCGTTTTGGGGAAACCGTCCGTCATGGCTTAAACGAACGAACGAACGAACGGACGAAACGGTCGTTTAGCCAACCAATCAATTAATCAATTAATTGATTAATAAATTAATAAACACGAACCGGGAAAGTTGGTCGGTCGGCTCGTCTTTCTTTATTGGTTTATTTCTCGTTTCTCGTTTCTTTTTCTTTCTTTTTCGACGATGGTGCGTGCGGATTGAATGACGCCGTCGAGCGGGGTCAAAGGTAGGAATGGGTGTTGTTTTGCTGCGGCGCAAACTCCGTAGAGCGGCACCTGACGACGCGGACTGGATTTATAAAAACAAAACGAACCAAATAAATGAATGAATGAACGAATGAATGAATAAAAAGAGAGAAGAATGGAAAGAAATAAGTAAAAAAAAAAAATAAATAAAATAAAAAAGTGGAATGAAATAAAATAAAAGAACGAGAGGAGGGAGGTCGAATAAAATAAAGAAGGGCCGATACCTTCGACCCCCCCTCCCGCGGGTCTTGCGAGAGAGTAGTATTCATGAGAATGCGTTAGTAAAGTACTCATTTGTAACAAATCAATCATAGAAGAAGGGTTTCTGAGAAAACATCGGTGAAATGAAAAGTCGGCGGGAGCGGGACTCGAACCTTCGGTCCACGTCTCCGTGCGGCAGGTAGCTCTGCCCACTCGGCCACCCGGGCCCGAAGATAAAACGCCCTCGTAGACGCCTAGAATCGTGTCGGTTCCAATTTACTTCACTTTGGCCAAATGAACGAAAGAGAGACGCGAATGAATAAATGAATAAATAGATAAATGGGTGGAAATAAATAAAAAAAAAAAAATAGAAAAAAAAAAATAATGAAAATAAAGTGAAATAAAATAAAGAAGGGTCGATGCCTTCGACCCCCCCTCCCGCGGGTCTTGCGGGAGGGTAGTATTCACATCACATCAATCATTCGTAAGTTTCAAATCATGGAAGAAAGAAAGAAAGAAAGAATTGTTTGTATCATCGGTGAAACGAAAAGTCGGCGGGAGCGGGACTCGAACCTTCGGTCCACGTCTCCGTGCGGCAGGTAGCTCTGCCCACTCGGCCACCCGGGCCCGAAGATAAAACGCCCTCGTAGTCGCCTAGAATCGTGTCGGTTCCAATTTACTTCACTTTGGTCGAATGAACGGAAGAAAGACAGACACAAACGAATAAACGAATAAATAAATAGATAGATAAATAGATAGGTAGATGGGTAGATAGACACGTGGAAATTAAATAAAAAAAAATAAAATATAAATATAAATATAAATATAAATATAAATAAATTGAATAAAAATAAAGAAGGGCCGATACCTTCGACCCCCCCTCCCGCGGGTCTTGCGGGAGAGTATTGCCCATGAGAATGTATTAATAAACCACTAGTACGATAACGAGTAATTACGAAGAAAGAAAGAGATGTTACCGAATAATTTCGGAGAAACGGAAAGTCGGGAGAGCGGGACTCGAACTCTCGGTCACCAGCTCCGTGCGGTAGGTCACTCTACTCGCTCGGCCACCCGGGGCCGAAGATAAAGCGTCCTCGTGGTCGTCTAGAATTTCGTCGCTTCCGATTCGAGTATTCGTTTCATTTTGGCCGAACGAACGAGAGGAAAAGAGACGAAAGGAAGAAAAAAGAAAGAAAGAAAGAAAGAAAGAAATAAATAAATAAACAAATAAATAAACAAATAAATAAATAGACGGGTAGATAGGTAGGTGGAAATAAAATTAAAAATAGAATAAAATAAAATGAAATAAAATAAAGAAGGGCCGATACCTTCGACCCCCCCTCCCGCGAGGCTTGCGGAAGAGTAGTATTTTCAAGAACTTGTCACAGTATAATAAACCAACTAATACAAATCAATCATTCAATGTTGCCAACGAAAAGTCGGGGGAGAGCGGGACGCGAACCCTCGGTCACCAGCTCCGTGCGGCAGGTCGCCCTGCCCGCTCGGCCACTCGGGGCCGAAGATAAAGCGTCTTCGTGGTCGTCTAGGATTTCGTCGCTTCCGATTCGAATGTTTGTTTCACTTCGGTAAATAAATAAATAAATAAATAAATAAATAAATAGATAAACGAATAAATGGATAGATTGATAGGTAGATGGGTGGATAAAAACAAAAAGAATGAAATAAAATAAAATCAAATCAAATCAAATCAAATCAAATCAAATCAAATCAAATCAAATCAAATCAAATCAAATAAAATAAAATAAAAATAAAATAAAGAAGGGCCGATACCTTCGACCCCCCCTCCCGCGGGTCTTGCGGGAGAGTAGTATTCATGAGAATTCGTTCATAAAGTAAAGTACTCATTTGTAAGAAATCATAGAAGTAGGATTGTCCAGAAGATCGGTGAAACGAAAAGTCGGCGGGAGCGGGACGCGAACCTTCGGTCACCAGCTCCGTGCGGCAGGTCGCCCTGCCCGCTCGGCCACCCGGGGCCGAAGATAAAGCGTCTTCGTGGTTGTCTGGAATTTCGTCGCTTTCGGTTCGAGTGCTCTATTTTGCTCTATTTTACTCTATTTTACTCTACTCTACTCTACTCTACTCTACTCTACTCTACTCTACTCTACTCTACTCTACTCTACTCTACTCTACTCTACTCTACTCTACTCTACTCTACTCTACTCTACTCTACTCTACTCTACTCTACTCTACTCTACTCTACTCTACTCTACTCTACTCTACTCTACTCTACTCTACTCTACTCTACTCTACTCTACTCTACTCTACTCTACTCTACTCTACTCTACTCTACTCTACTCTACTCTACTCTACTCTACTCTACTCTACTCTACTCTACTCTACTCTACTCTACTCTACTCTACTCTACTCTACTCTACTCTACTCTACTCTACTCTACTCTACTCTACTCTACTCTACTCTACTCTACTCTACTCTACTCTACTCTACTCTACTCTACTCTACTCTACTCTACTCTACTCTACTCTACTCTACTCTACTCTACTCTACTCTACTCTACTCTACTCTACTCTACTCTACTCTACTCTACTCTACTCTACTCTACTCTACTCTACTCTACTCTACTCTACTCTACTCTACTCTACTCTACTCTACTCTACTCTACTCTACTCTACTCTACTCTACTCTACTCTACTCTACTCTACTCTACTCTACTCTACTCTACTCTACTCTACTCTACTCTACTCTACTCTACTCTACTCTACTCTACTCTACTCTACTCTACTCTACTCTACTCTACTCTACTCTACTCTACTCTACTCTACTCTACTCTACTCTACTCTACTCTACTCTACTCTACTCTACTCTACTCTACTCTACTCTACTCTACTCTACTCTACTCTACTCTACTCTACTCTACTCTACTCTACTCTACTCTACTCTACTCTACTCTACTCTACTCTACTCTACTCTACTCTACTCTACTCTACTCTACTCTACTCTACTTTACTTTACTTTACTTTACTTTACTTTACTTTACTTTACTTTACTTTACTTTACTCTACTCTACTCTACTCTACTCTACTCTACTTTACTTTACTTTACTTTACTTTACTTTACTTTACTTTACTTTACTTTACTTTACTTTACTTTACTTTACTTTACTTTACTTTACTTTACTTTACTTTACTTTACTTTACTTTACTTTACTTTACTTTACTTTACTTTACTTTACTTTACTTTACTTTACTTTACTTTACTTTACTTTACTTTACTTTACTTTACTTTACTTTACTTTACTTTACTTTACTTTACTTTACTTTACTTTACTTTACTTTACTTTACTTTACTTTACTTTACTTTACTTTACTTTACTTTACTTTACTTTACTTTACTTTACTTTACTTTACTTTACTTTACTTTACTTTACTTTACTTTACTTTACTTTACTTTACTTTACTTTACTTTACTTTACTTTACTTTACTTTACTTTACTTTACTTTACTTTACTTTACTTTACTTTACTTTACTTTACTTTACTTTACTTTACTTTACTTTACTTTACTTTACTTTACTTTACTTTACTTTACTTTACTTTACTTTACTTTACTTTACTTTACTTTACTTTACTTTACTTTACTTTACTTTACTTTACTTTACTTTACTTTACTTTACTTTACTTTACTTTACTTTACTTTACTTTACTTTACTTTACTTTACTTTACTTTACTTTACTTTACTTTACTTTACTTTACTTTACTTTACTTTACTTTACTTTACTTTACTTTACTTTACTTTACTTTACTTTACTTTACTTTACTTTACTTTACTTTACTTTACTTTACTTTACTTTACTTTACTTTACTTTACTTTACTTTACTTTACTTTACTTTACTTTACTTTACTTTACTTTACTTTACTTTACTTTACTTTACTTTACTTTACTTTACTTTACTTTACTTTACTTTACTTTACTTTACTTTACTTTACTTTACTTTACTTTACTTTACTTTACTTTACTTTACTTTACTTTACTTTACTTTACTTTACTTTACTTTACTTTACTTTACTTTACTTTACTTTACTTTACTTTACTTTACTTTACTTTACTTTACTTTACTTTACTTTACTTTACTTTACTTTACTTTACTTTACTTTACTTTACTTTACTTTACTTTACTTTACTTTACTTTACTTTACTTTACTTTACTTTACTTTACTTTACTTTACTTTACTTTACTTTACTTTACTTTACTTTACTTTACTTTACTTTACTTTACTTTACTTTACTTTACTTTACTTTACTTTACTTTACTTTACTTTACTTTACTTTACTTTACTTTACTTTACTTTACTTTACTTTACTTTACTTTACTTTACTTTACTTTACTTTACTTTACTTTACTTTACTTTACTTTACTTTACTTTACTTTACTTTACTTTACTTTACTTTACTTTACTTTACTTTACTTTACTTTACTTTACTTTACTTTACTTTACTTTACTTTACTTTACTTTACTTTACTTTACTTTACTTTACTTTACTTTACTTTACTTTACTTTACTTTACTTTACTTTACTTTACTTTACTTTACTTTACTTTACTTTACTTTACTTTACTTTACTTTACTTTACTTTACTTTACTTTACTTTACTTTACTTTACTTTACTTTACTTTACTTTACTTTACTTTACTTTACTTTACTTTACTTTACTTTACTTTACTTTACTTTACTTTACTTTACTTTACTTTACTTTACTTTACTTTACTTTACTTTACTTTACTTTACTTTACTTTACTTTACTTTACTTTACTTTACTTTACTTTACTTTACTTTACTTTACTTTACTTTACTTTACTTTACTTTACTTTACTTTACTTTACTTTACTTTACTTTACTTTACTTTACTTTACTTTACTTTACTTTACTTTACTTTACTTTACTTTACTTTACTTTACTTTACTTTACTTTACTTTACTTTACTTTACTTTACTTTACTTTACTTTACTTTACTTTACTTTACTTTACTTTACTTTACTTTACTTTACTTTACTTTACTTTACTTTACTTTACTTTACTTTACTTTACTTTACTTTACTTTACTTTACTTTACTTTACTTTACTTTACTTTACTTTACTTTACTTTACTTTACTTTACTTTACTTTACTTTACTTTACTTTACTTTACTTTACTTTACTTTACTTTACTTTACTTTACTTTACTTTACTTTACTTTACTTTACTTTACTTTACTTTACTTTACTTTACTTTACTTTACTTTACTTTACTTTACTTTACTTTACTTTACTTTACTTTACTTTACTTTACTTTACTTTACTTTACTTTACTTTACTTTACTTTACTTTACTTTACTTTACTTTACTTTACTTTACTTTACTTTACTTTACTTTACTTTACTTTACTTTACTTTACTTTACTTTACTTTACTTTACTTTACTTTACTTTACTTTACTTTACTTTACTTTACTTTACTTTACTTTACTTTACTTTACTTTACTTTACTTTACTTTACTTTACTTTACTTTACTTTACTTTACTTTACTTTACTTTACTTTACTTTACTTTACTTTACTTTACTTTACTTTACTTTACTTTACTTTACTTTACTTTACTTTACTTTACTTTACTTTACTTTACTTTACTTTACTTTACTTTACTTTACTTTACTTTACTTTACTTTACTTTACTTTACTTTACTTTACTTTACTTTACTTTACTTTACTTTACTTTACTTTACTTTACTTTACTTTACTTTACTTTACTTTACTTTACTTTACTTTACTTTACTTTACTTTACTTTACTTTACTTTACTTTACTTTACTTTACTTTACTTTACTTTACTTTACTTTACTTTACTTTACTTTACTTTACTTTACTTTACTTTACTTTACTTTACTTTACTTTACTTTACTTTACTTTACTTTACTTTACTTTACTTTACTTTACTTTACTTTACTTTACTTTACTTTACTTTACTTTACTTTACTTTACTTTACTTTACTTTACTTTACTTTACTTTACTTTACTTTACTTTACTTTACTTTACTTTACTTTACTTTACTTTACTTTACTTTACTTTACTTTACTTTACTTTACTTTACTTTACTTTACTTTACTTTACTTTACTTTACTTTACTTTACTTTACTTTACTTTACTTTACTTTACTTTACTTTACTTTACTTTACTTTACTTTACTTTACTTTACTTTACTTTACTTTACTTTACTTTACTTTACTTTACTTTACTTTACTTTACTTTACTTTACTTTACTTTACTTTACTTTACTTTACTTTACTTTACTTTACTTTACTTTACTTTACTTTACTTTACTTTACTTTACTTTACTTTACTTTACTTTACTTTACTTTACTTTACTTTACTTTACTTTACTTTACTTTACTTTACTTTACTTTACTTTACTTTACTTTACTTTACTTTACTTTACTTTACTTTACTTTACTTTACTTTACTTTACTTTACTTTACTTTACTTTACTTTACTTTACTTTACTTTACTTTACTTTACTTTACTTTACTTTACTTTACTTTACTTTACTTTACTTTACTTTACTTTACTTTACTTTACTTTACTTTACTTTACTTTACTTTACTTTACTTTACTTTACTTTACTTTACTTTACTTTACTTTACTTTACTTTACTTTACTTTACTTTACTTTACTTTACTTTACTTTACTTTACTTTACTTTACTTTACTTTACTTTACTTTACTTTACTTTACTTTACTTTACTTTACTTTACTTTACTTTACTTTACTTTACTTTACTTTACTTTACTTTACTTTACTTTACTTTACTTTACTTTACTTTACTTTACTTTACTTTACTTTACTTTACTTTACTTTACTTTACTTTACTTTACTTTACTTTACTTTACTTTACTTTACTTTACTTTACTTTACTTTACTTTACTTTACTTTACTTTACTTTACTTTACTTTACTTTACTTTACTTTACTTTACTTTACTTTACTTTACTTTACTTTACTTTACTTTACTTTACTTTACTTTACTTTACTTTACTTTACTTTACTTTACTTTACTTTACTTTACTTTACTTTACTTTACTTTACTTTACTTTACTTTACTTTACTTTACTTTACTTTACTTTACTTTACTTTACTTTACTTTACTTTACTTTACTTTACTTTACTTTACTTTACTTTACTTTACTTTACTTTACTTTACTTTACTTTACTTTACTTTACTTTACTTTACTTTACTTTACTTTACTTTACTTTACTTTACTTTACTTTACTTTACTTTACTTTACTTTACTTTACTTTACTTTACTTTACTTTACTTTACTTTACTTTACTTTACTTTACTTTACTTTACTTTACTTTACTTTACTTTACTTTACTTTACTTTACTTTACTTTACTTTACTTTACTTTACTTTACTTTACTTTACTTTACTTTACTTTACTTTACTTTACTTTACTTTACTTTACTTTACTTTACTTTACTTTACTTTACTTTACTTTACTTTACTTTACTTTACTTTACTTTACTTTACTTTACTTTACTTTACTTTACTTTACTTTACTTTACTTTACTTTACTTTACTTTACTTTACTTTACTTTACTTTACTTTACTTTACTTTACTTTACTTTACTTTACTTTACTTTACTTTACTTTACTTTACTTTACTTTACTTTACTTTACTTTACTTTACTTTACTTTACTTTACTTTACTTTACTTTACTTTACTTTACTTTACTTTACTTTACTTTACTTTACTTTACTTTACTTTACTTTACTTTACTTTACTTTACTTTACTTTACTTTACTTTACTTTACTTTACTTTACTTTACTTTACTTTACTTTACTTTACTTTACTTTACTTTACTTTACTTTACTTTACTTTACTTTACTTTACTTTACTTTACTTTACTTTACTTTACTTTACTTTACTTTACTTTACTTTACTTTACTTTACTTTACTTTACTTTACTTTACTTTACTTTACTTTACTTTACTTTACTTTACTTTACTTTACTTTACTTTACTTTACTTTACTTTACTTTACTTTACTTTACTTTACTTTACTTTACTTTACTTTACTTTACTTTACTTTACTTTACTTTACTTTACTTTACTTTACTTTACTTTACTTTACTTTACTTTACTTTACTTTACTTTACTTTACTTTACTTCGGGTTTCTTTCTTTTTTGTTTGTTTCAACCTCGTAGGTTGATTTGAACGTTTTTGAGAAGAAATGAAGAGAGAGAGAGAGAGGCGAGGCGTGTGGTTTACTCGCTGATTTATTCGAGAGAGCAGATAACACAACAACAAAATGTATATATATACATGTGTATATGTATGTATGTATACATAAACAAATAAATAAATGAATGGGTGAACGAATGAATGAACGAATGGAGAAAAAAAATAAATAAATAAATAAATAAATAAATAAATAAAAAAAAAAAAAAAAATAGGTCGCGGACGACGTCGTTGATGTCGCTCGCGCGTTCGGTCGTCCACCTCGCTCGCTCGCTGTCTGCCTGTCCAGCTCGCGTCATTCTAAGTCGGTCGGTCGGTCGGTCGGTCGGTCAATCGGTCGGTCGGTCGTTCTAAGTCGGTCGGTCGCTCGCTCGCTCACACCGACTCAAAGCTCCGGTCGTCGAGTGCATACGGCGGACGGTCACAGTATTCCAATAGAAACTCCGCGTGGTCCCGGTCGATATCCTCCGTTGCCGCGATCAACCGGACCATGTACTCCGGGACCAGGACCTTGGGAACTATCGTCGCGAGACGATCCGGCGGCATGCGGGGAATGCCTTTCGGTGGAAGCAAACCGACCTCCGCTTCGTAGAGACCCTCGATCTTGCGAACCAGCCATCGACTCTGAAACGTGAATGGAAATTTAAACGAGCGAACAAACGAACGAACGAGCGAACGATTCGTTAACCCGTACCACCGCCTTGTCTCTGATCAACGCCTCGTGTTGGTCCGTCACCAGGTCTTCTCGCGCGCTGGTGGTCCCTTTAAACGCGCTCATCCGCCAACTCGCCGACTCGCCTCGGAGGACATTCGCGATGTGCCGGTAGCAAGCGTGCTCTTTGCGGGCCAGGCCCTCTTTGGTCGTGTAGACGGAGCACCTGCGAAAGAAATTCGGGATTAGTTCGACGAACGAAAAACGATCAACACCGAAAAAAAAAAAAAAAAAAAAAAAAAAAAAACTACCGCAGTTTGGAGCAGAGGGGTTCGTCGCGACAACCGCTGCAGACAAAACCTTCGCTTCGGCCGAGTCGTTTGGTCCACGGCCGCCCCACGCACTCTTCGTGCACCGAGCATAAACACTCGGAGCATTTGATCCGCGGGTCGGCCACCCCGAGACAGTAGATACTGTCGCAACCGGTTGCCTTGGAGCCAGCGGCACCACTCCGATCGTGGCGATACAGGGACGTCTGAAATTTGAAACGAGCGAATTTGTGAACGGATACGAGAAAGAAAGAAAGAAAGAAAGAAAGAAAGAAAGAAAGAAAGAAAGAAAGAAAGAAAAACGAGACAATACGAGACGAGATTTTTCGTTTCTTACCTTGAACGGTTGCGAAAACGGCCGCGAAGAAGATGACCGCGACTGCGACCACGACTGCGACTGCGACTCCTTCGATCGCGACTCCTTCGACTGCGACTCCTTCGATCGCGACTCCTTCGACTGCGACCGCGACCGCGACTGCGACCGCGACCGCGACCGCGACTGCGACTGCGACTGCGACCGCGACTGCGACTGCGACCGCGATTGCGACCGCGACCGCGACCGCGACCGCGACCCGGTGCCGCGACTGTGCCCGGGCGAGGGCTCGTGTTCGGCGTGTTCGAGTTCGAACTCACTTTCTCGCCGACGCTGTATCTCGCGACTCTGTGCGCGGGTCATTTGGCCTTCGCACTCTACCTTCGCGCGGTTCTTTTTGCGGACTTCGCGGCGAGCGCGTTCCTCATCATCGTCGTCGTCGCGGACGAGCGGGATGCCGGGTACCCGACTACGCACGAAAGTGAAGCCGCGTACGGTGATGGGATCGCGCGAGAGTGTTGTTTTTAGAAGAGATGAGGCGGGAAAAACAAAATAAACATCGTTTATTTGCAAGTGCAGCTTTGCACACGTAAAGGAAAAATTTACAAGTGATAAAAAAGCAAACTTAAAAGGCGATACATAAACTTGGGTTAAACAAAACCCGATAAACGAAATCTAACAAACAAAACAA
Organism: Strigamia acuminata; assembly: GCA_949358305.1. NCBI lineage: Eukaryota > Metazoa > Arthropoda > Chilopoda > Geophilomorpha > Linotaeniidae > Strigamia > Strigamia acuminata. Next base: position 16,519,491 of record OX442317.1, on the reverse strand, counting down.
TGTCAAATACGGGATCTCATTTGATCCATACAGAAATCAATGTTCACTAATTTACAAACTGATAAATATCAAAACAGCAAAAAGAACATTGAGAATAAACAGTAAACAATCAATCTCGGGGAATAAAAAGCCCAACAAGAGCCCCCCATTCTCCGAGATAATAAATTAATCTCAGTCGAAAAGAAAAACCCCAAAAACAATATCGATAGTCAATTGGTTGCGGTACAGAACAAGCAGTGATAAAAATCAGAATCAACCAATTGACAAATGCACAAATGCGGGAAAACAAAAAACTATAATCGAAGAAATTACCGGAAGAAATGTTTGCATAAAAATTGCAAACGGGCAGGCGAGAAAAACTTAGTGAAAATGTCGGCAGGATTTAAATCGCCGGAAATCTTTCGCAAAACAAAAACGCCCTCGGTAAGCCAATCCCGCAAAAAGAAATAGCGCACATCGATATGTTTGGTCCGACGATTTTCGATGTCATTCCTCGTGAAAAAGATAGTGGACAACGAATCGGAAAACATCGTCGGAGTGGGTAAACGGAAAATTCGGGTCCGATCGATCGCGCCGTGGAGCCAAACGATCTCCTTCGCGCCATCGAGAAGTGCCAAAAACTCGGCCTCCATGATGCTTAAAGCGCAATAGCGCTGCTTACAGCAGCCCCAGGAGATGGGAACCCCGAAAATCGAAATCGTGTACCCTCCGAAGCTCTTTCTTGTATCTCGATCCGAGATCCAAGAGGCGTCGGAGTGCCCTGACAGGATGTCTCCAGTGACCGCGGAAAGGGAAATCGAATAATTCCGCGTGTTCTTCAAATACTGGAGAACCTGAAGAAGAAGGGCCACGTGCTTTGAGGTGAAGCACGTGTTGTACTGGGACAACAAGATCACCGGAAAGAGGATATCGGGGCGCGTGCGAGAAGCCAAAAACAGAAGCGACCCAATGAGAGAACGGTAAGGAAACTCGTCGTCGTTCAGCACACGTTCTCCCTCTCTAGCGCAATTCACCATTGTGCCAACGGTGATCGGAACCCTGCACAGACGCTCGGAGGAAATTCCGAAATCTTCCGCGATGCGATCAATGTAATCGCGTTGATGAATGGAAATCCGTCCACCGTCGCGATCAAACTGAACGCCTAATAACTTCGATACCGGACCAAGATCTGTTATCGTGAAAAATCCACGAAGGGCTTTAACAGTTCGGTCTCGAGGACCGGGTCCTTTGGTGAATAACACCATGTCATCGACATAAACCAGGATGACGGCATCGTAAGTGTCGGAAATGAAAACGCCATTCACACCTAGAAGCTTGTGAAAATTAATCTCCAACAAGACTTCAACGAGACGAAAATTCCATTGTCGCCCGCTCTGATGAAGGCCGTAAAGAGCCTTATGAAGCCGCCACACTTTTCCAGTGTTTTGAGGAGTTTCCCAGCCCCTGGGAATCCTCATAAAAATGGCTTCATCCAAGTTGCCATAAAGATAGGCACCCTTGACATCAAGGTGTGTGTCTAGCCAGCCTAAAACGACTACTAGAAGCACAAAAAATAGGCGTATCAAGACGTAATTGACCACGGGACTGAAAACCTCGGAATAGTCAACACCGTACTTCTGGCTGAAACCCTGAGCCACTAACATCGCCCTAAAACGGCGCACAATGCCTTCTGCATCACGCTTGATGTAGTAGACCCATTTATTCCCCACAATGTTTACATCAGGAGGAGGTTTTTCAACTTCCTCGTAAACACCTCGCTCACGAAAGAGATCAAGCTCTTCCTCCATGGCTTTCTGCCAATGGACACGGTCGGGGCTAGAAATAGCTTCCTTGTAGGTGCGAGGAACCTGGGCAAACAAGGAATGCGCGTACCGTGGTGGTTCGGTAGAATAGCAATCCGCAAACGCTTCCTCTTCCGAAGTAGTGGGACTTCGAGGAAGGGAAACATTAGGATCTACCGGTGGGGGATCAACCATTTGAACTGGCACATTTTGGGTGCGAAAATCAAAAGAGTCACGATCGTATGCCAAACGATTATCGACGCAATATCGCTCTACGTCGCCATGACTCCGCAATCTGGTATGATCTGGCGAGAAAAAATACACATCCGTGTGACCCATAGATGCACCAGACTGCCGAATCACCTCAGAACGCCTCAACTACACTAGCACAACACCCACGAAAATTAGCAGCGTTGAAATCCGTTGCAAATTGTCGAAAAACCATCAAAATCAGCGGGCGAGCGGCGTGAAGAAACGAGGTCGGCCATTGTTCCAGGAATGAGCGATCGACGAGCGCGAATGAGGTGGCCGAAAATCACTGTAACAACTCGAAAAAATGGAGTAATTCGACTCAAAAAGCACTCACAGATGATGTTTAGTCCATATCCTCTGCTACCATGTTGTTTTTAGAAGAGATGAGGCGGGAAAAACAAAATAAACATCGTTTATTTGCAAGTGCAGCTTTGCACACGTAAAGGAAAAATTTACAAGTGATAAAAAAGCAAACTTAAAAGGCGATACATAAACTTGGGTTAAACAAAACCCGATAAACGAAATCTAACAAACAAAACAATGTCAAATACGGGATCTCATTTGATCCATACAGAAATCAATGTTCACTAATTTACAAACTGATAAATATCAAAACAGCAAAAAGAACATTGAGAATAAACAGTAAACAATCAATCTCGGGGAATAAAAAGCCCAACAGAGAGGTCGACGTCGTATTCTCGGGACTTGCTGGTGGCACCGGCACCGGCACCACGATCGGGGCGGGCGCTGGTGAAGAGGTCGGCACCACTGTCCTCGGCGCCGTCGTCGTCGCCGCCGCTGCTGCTGCTGCTGCTGCTGCTGTTGCTATTGTCGTCTGCACGTTTAATGGATCCGGCGTGTTTAGCGGCAACAACAGTAGATTTGGCGCGTTGCTCGGTGGTGGGTTTGGCACGTTGCTCGGCGGCGGATTTGGCGCGTTGCTCGGCGGCGGATTTGGCGCGTTGCTCGGCGGCGGATTTGGCGCGTTGCTCGGCGGCGGATTTGGCGCGTTGCTCGGCGGCGGATTTGGCGCGTTGCTCGGCGGCGGATTTGGCGCGTTGCTCGGCGGCGGATTTGGCGCGTTGCTCGGCGGCGGATTTGGCGCGTTGCTCGGCGGCGGATTTGGCGCGTTGCTCGGCGGCAGATTTGGCGCGTTGCTCGGCGGTGCGAAGAGCAGTTGCAGCAGCGGGGGCAATGCGAAAGGTACCAGCGAGAGGAGAGGGACGCGGGGAAGGGAAAGAAGCGGGCATGGAAAACAAGCCCCTGACTTTGTCCTTTCCGAAGAGGAGATCCAGCACCGGGCGTTGTTGCACCATGTCGATGGCTTCCTGAAAAAGAAAACGAACGAGTCAATTCGATCGATAGATTGATCGAGTCCTCGACGCGAGTCAGTCACGCACGTTCGACATCCACTTCGTGTACCCTTCCTTCATCAGGTCCAAGTTGCTTTGTTCTACTGGGATGACTACCTGTGTGTGTGTGACAGAGAGAGAGAGAGAGAGAGAGAGAGAGAGAGAGAGAGAGAGAGAGAGAGAGATAGAGAGTGAGTGAATAAAAAATTAAAATAATCAGTGAACGAGCGAATAAACCGAAACGTTTTTCTTTCACCTTCTTTTCTGCCTCGCCCTTTCGTCGTTTCGGTTGATCCGGGACACGTTGCGGCGCCGGGCGTTTCGGCGCCGGTAGTTTCGGTTCGCCGCATCCCCTTTGGTCGATGCTCGACCTTATCGTCGCGGTCGGTACGTAAAATTTATGTTTCGTCCAAAGATGTTGCCTCAGGTCATCCGGCTGCGTGTCGCACAAAGGGCAGTCGGACGCGTGCTCCGTCGTCGAAAACAGTTCCTGTCGGGTAAAAAAAAAAAAAAAAAAAAAAACATACGATTTGTTCAGCGACGACACCGAGAGACCGCGCGAGGAAACACATGCATACATACGTACCTGGCAAAAGCCGTCGAATGTGCCGATGTGGCCGCGCAGCAATTGCCTGGCCGCCTCAAAGTCTCTGGCTACGGTGTGCACACTCCTCCAGTGATCGCCAATGTCCTTGAGTGGGCCAGCCGGTTTTCATCCGCCCCCATCGCCGTCGTCGTCGTCGCCGTCGCCGTCGTCGTCGTCGTAGGCGTAGTTCGCGCGCTTCCTGCGGCACAGCCAACACATCCCCACCCTGCTGTGAACGGGCTTGTCCTGAACGAAGAAGAAGAAGAAGAAGAAGAAGAAAAAACGAGTGAATCGACGACACGGGCGGGCGCCGTTGCTCACCTTCGCAGAGTCGTAGGAGCCAAAGTCTGTTTGTTGCGACTGCGACCCGCTGGGAGGGACTGGGAGCATCGCCTCGAGAGCCCCCAGTCTTTCGCCGTGGTTGGCGAGGTTCGACCTCAATTCTTCCAGTTCAACTTCCAGGGTGTTGATCTTGGCTTGCATGGCTTCGACCTCGCGCCCCGTTGCCCCGTCACCGCCGCTGTTGCCGTCGTTGGCTTCGTTGCCGCCGTTGCCGTTGTCGCCGCCACCGCCGTTGTTGCCATTGCCATTGTCGCTGTCGTCGTCGTTGTCGCTGTCGCTGTCGAGTCGTCTATCGAAAAACGAAAACGAATGTAAATGGTATCCCGCACGAACCCGGTCGCGCCGTGGTACTTACATTGGACGGGGTTTGCGTACACCTTCCAATCCGGACAACGTGCTCGGAAACGACTGGCTGGCGCCCGGGTCCGCGCTCTCGGTTCCCGCTGTTCCGTTCGGCGACGACAAAACGTGCACCACCTCCTCGGCGCCTGTTTCCGCGTGGGTCTCCGTGACACCTCCGCCCTCGGGGTTCACTCTTGTCCGTTCTTCGCCCACTCCTCGTTGCTCGTCGTCTATTTTCGTCGATCAATCGCCTACTTATAAACGAATTGGTCGTTTAATCAATTAATTGGTTAATTCATTAGACCGATTAACGGACGAACGGACGGACAAATAATAGCGCCGCGAGTAGTAACCACAAAACCAACGTTGAATCTAGTCGTTTGATATCGACGGGGTTTCCCCCCTCCTCCGTGCTCACGCACGCTGTCCCGCATGGCACGCCGTTTTTATTCGCTCGTTCCGTTTCTTCTCTCGTTTGTTTGTTTTTTTTTTAAGAAATAATGCGATTGGATAGCCTTACTTACTCGTTTGTTCGTTTTTTTTTTGTTTGTTTGTTTGTTTTTCCCACTCTACGGAGTCCAGCGAACCGATATATGTACGCGTGTGCGTCGCGAAGAAGGAGAAGGGCACAACAATGGCGGGAAAAAGCTTGATCCGCTGTTCACCTCGATGTCACGGCGCTGCGACGTGACGCTCGGCGATGCGAATTAAAAAGAAAAAATGAAACAAAATAAAACAAAGTGAAACAATAAAATGAAACGAAACGAAACAAAATAAAATGAAACGAATAAACGATCGGCGTTTTGAATCGTGCCGCGTCATGTTGCCCGGTTGCGCCACCAGGTGCCCGCGCAGCGCTCGGCGCTCGGTGTTCGGTGTTCGGCCCGTCCCGTGGACGGGGAGGAGAAGAACGAAGCGGGGACTACGGGTTCGGGTTAGGCGCCGACGGCGTGGTTGATCAATTATATTTTCTCGCTTTCTATTTATCTTCTCGTAAGAGTTGTAAAGGCGTATAAAGAATAAACAATTGGAGCGAAAAGTAAACGGTCTTTTTATTCGTGTACATTTGTAAAATTTGAAAATTTTTCTTAAAACTAAGCGTGAATAAACGAGCGAAAAAAATGAGGCGGGCTCGCGCGACGGGCGACGGGTCTAGTTGTCGCATTAGTCGGTCCTGGTCGAGGAGCAGTCTGTCTGTCCTTAACGGTCAAAATGAGAATGGCACCGAAGAGACTCCGTACATTATTCAATGTGAAATCTGAAATCTGAAATCTGAAATCTGAAAAATCTGAAAAATCTGAAAAACCTGGGACCCGTGAAAACCCGAAATCTGAAAACCGATTGATTGGTCGGTCGGTCGATCAATCAATCGATCGATCGGTGGACGGTTGGCTGCCTGCCCCACCCACCCGCGACTGATTGGCCCCACCGGCCGGCGGTGGCTCATTCTCGACTTATTTATTTATTATTTTGACCGGCCCGAAGGCCAGTCTGAGACCGAGAGAGCGAGGGAGGCCTTCAAAAAGGACGCCTACAGGCATTGGAAGCGAGAACCCGGCTACCACGCCGCCCGGCGGGTACTGAGCCGCTCGACCGAGCGGCGGGCCCGAGTTCCGCTGGCGATCTGAAAGTGTTGGCAAAACCCATCGAACGTGTTGAGGAAGACTCCCATCGACTGGGACGGCGCGAGACCCCCGGGAGATGGAAATAAAATACGAAACGACGGATTCCCTACAAATTTTTTTTCCCGGTAAATTACGACGAAGATAATCTAATTAACGGTTAAAGTACGAACCGCAAAGTCGGTGCCACGACCGGAGAATTAAAATTTTAATCGTCTTCCTTTCTCTGATGATCTTTTTTTTTTTTTACTCCGTACCGATTGCCACGTCGGACACGAGTAGAATGCACGCGACCGCACGAGTGCTGCGAGGTTTGAACGAACAAACGGATGCCAGCGCAGGACCTTATTTTCGGGGCGATTCGTCCGGGCTGTCGCTGCCGCTGACGCCGCTCAACGACACCACCTGCCCCTATTCTGGCCGGGACGGGGGCGTTCTATTTTCGATTTATTCATTTATTTGTTATTTTGACCGGCCCGAAGGCCAGTCTGAGACCGAGACCCACCGACCGACCATTGGATGGTAGGCGACTCGACCAACAGAAAATGGCGACGAACATTTTAGGAGACGGAACCACACCAACGACCGACTGGCCATTTGGTACTCAACAGGTACTCCAGTCTCGATCTGAAAAACGTCCGCAATGTCTATCGGATGCGATGACCGGGACTCGCATCGACTGCGACGGTACACGGTCCCTGGGAAATGATTTAAAAATGTAAAACGACGATTATTTTGTAAAACTTTTATTCGAATCTGCCACAACGAAGATAACCTAATTAACGGTTAAAGCACGAACCGCAAAGTCGGTGCCACGACTGGAGAATTAAAATTTTAATCGTCTTCCTTTCTCTGATGATCTTTTTTTTTTTTACTCCGTACCGATCGCCACGTCGGACACGAGTAGAATGCACGCGACCGCACGAGCGCTGCGAGGTTTGAACGAACGAACGGATGCCGGCGCAGGACCTTATTTTCGGGGCGAGTTAGTCGTCGGGGCTGTCGCTGCCGCTGACGTCGCTGCCGCTGACGTCGCTCAACGACGCCACCCACCCTTATTCTCGCCGGGACGGGTGCGACCTATTTCCGATCCATTTATTTATTTATTTATTTATTTATTATTTTGACCGGCCCGAAGGCCAGTCTGAGACCGAGACCGCTCTCGGAGACCCGTCGACAAAATCACTGGCTGGAGCGTGCATCGGACCGACGACCGATAAACGGATGGGTGAAAAAATGCCAGTGGTCCGCACCGATCGTCGGGGCGTGAATGTCGACCTCTCACATCGGTCTCAATCCGAAAGCACTCACGGGGTCAATTGAATGCACCGAAGGCGACTGCCATCGAATACGACGGCGCAAGACCCCCGGGAGGTGAAAATAAAATGCGGAGCGGCGAGTTTCCTATAAAATTTTTATTGCGATAAAGTGCGACGAAGATAACCTAATTAACGGTTAAAACGCAAACCACAAAGTCGGTTCCACGACCGGAGAATTAAAATTTTAATCGTCTTTCCTTTTGCGTGTAATATTTTTTTTTTTTACCCCGTACCGATCGCCACACCGGACACGAGTAGAATGCACGCGACCGCACGCGCGCTGCGAGGTTTAGACGGACGAAGAAATGCCGGTGCGGGAGCTTATTTTCGGGGCGAGTCGTCGGGGCTACCGCCGCCGCTGCCGCCGCTCAACGAGCCCAACTGTCACTATTCGTCGGGATGGATGCGTTTTGTTCCCGACTTATTTATCTATTTATTAATTTTTTTCTTTTTTTTTGACCGGCCCGAAGGCCAGTCTGAGACCGAGAGGCGGGAGACGCGTATCGCCGTTGGAACCAACAGCATCATAGAATGCAAGAACCCGGCTACCGCGACTCGTACAGATTGAGTGCAAAGAGTTAACTACTGACCTCGAAAGGAAGACTAGCAAACAAGCTGTACGATAGATTGGTCTAAAAATGCTCACAAAACCCATCGAGTGCAGTGATATAAACTCGCGTCGACTACGTTGGTGCAGCGTGTATTGCGAGATGAAATTTAAATCGTAAACCAATTGAGACGTTCACGATCTTGTTTCACGCAACATCTACCACGAAAATCTAATTAATGACTGGATCACATGACACAAAATTAATTCTACGACCGGGAAATCGATTTCTATTTTTTAAAGACTTTTATTTAACTCGGCGCGAGATTCTACCTACAAACGATAAACGCATCCTTTTTATTTTCTTGTTGTCGTCTCGAGAGTCTGTGGATCTACAACCTGGCCTAATCTGACCTAATTCAAATCTAAATTTGAATCTGAATTTTGCGTTTTCTTTATTGTTTCAACATTATATGAGTTTCTTTTTGTTAAACAGTTATATTTTTAATTCTTGTTGGTTGTTAATTGCGTCCTGGTGCGTTGCCATAAACACCAAACACTTCGCGGACATTCATCCACGTTGACGGACATCATTACCGACGCCCGCGCCAAAAGCCCGTGTCGCGCTCACCCCCATCGCATCACGTGCATTATCGCGCGTCGTAACGCGCTCAAACGCGTAGATCGCGAGCAAAGACACACTCATGTCCATATGTTGCTGAGGACTTTGCTCACGGTCGCGCGTCGACGTCGAAACGTGTCGAAACAAGCCGAAAAATGCAGGCAACCACGCGCGCGTCATGGGGTTTAAATAAGCGAACGGATGTCGGTGCGGAAACTTATTTTCGGGACGAGTCGTTAGGGCTGCTGTCGTCGCCGCTCAACGGCCCCAACTGCTCCCATTCGCCGGTAGACCGAGCGAGAACGGGTGCGTTCTATTTCCGATTCATTTATTTATTATTTTGACCGACCCGAAGGCCAGTCTGAGACCGAGAGAGGTGTTTGTTTAGAAAGGACCCCCTATCGCCATACGCGAGAACCCGACTACCACGCCGCTCGGCGGGTACTGCGCCGCTGGACCAAGCGGCGGGCCCGAGTTCCGCATTCGATCTGAAAGCGTTCGTGAAGCCCGTTGAACGTGTTCGGAGAGACTTCCGTCGACTATGACGGCGCCAGACCACCGTGAGATGAAAATAAAATACGAAACGGCTGATTTTCTGTGAAATTTTTATTACGACGAGTTGCGACGAAGATAACCTAATTAACGGTTAAAGCACGAACCGCAAAGTCGGTTCCACGACCGGAGAATTAAAATTTTAATCGTCTTTCCTTTTGCGTGTAATATTTTTTTTTTACCCCGTACCGATCGCCACACCGGACACGAGTAGAATGCACGCGACCGCACGCGCGCTGCGAGGTTTAGACGGACGAAGAAATGCCGGTGCGGGAGCCTTTTTTCGGGGCGAGTCGTCGGGGCTACCGCCGCCGCTGCCGCCGCTCAACGACGCCACCCGCCCCTAGTCTCGCCGGGACGGGAGCGTTCTATTTCCGATTTATTCATTTATTTGTTATTTTGACCGGCCCGAAGGCCAGTCTGAGCCCGAGACCGATTGGGGACCTGTCGACCACCCATTTGGAGCACAAGCATAAATACCGCACCACCGACCGATTCTCGGGTGGGAGAGGCGAATGCCATCTTGTCATCCAACGGGGATCGAGCGGCGCACGAGACGGGGGCGACGGCCCTCTCACTTTGGTCTCGATCTGAGGATCCCCTCAAAATCCGTAGAACGCGATGATTGAAACTAACGCCTACTACGACGGCACGAGACCCCCGGAAGATGAAAATAAAATGCATAACGGCTGATTTTCTATAAAATTTTTATTCCAACGAATTACGACGAAGATAACCTAATTAACGGTTAAAGCACGAGCCGCAAAGTCGGTGCCACGACCGGAGAATTAAAATTTTAATCGTCTTTCCTTTTTCGGGTGATCTATGCCGATCGCCACATCGGACACGAGTAGAATGCACGCGACCGCACGCGCACTGCGAGGTTTAGACGAGCAAACGGATGCCGGCGCGGGAGCTTATCTTTTGCGACAAGTCGTCGGGGTTGCCGCTGCCACCACCACCGCCACCGTCCAGCGACCCCAACCGCCTTTATTCGCCGACTCGTTTATTTATTTATTTATTTATTTATTTATTTGTTTATTTTTTTTGACCGGCCCAAAGGCCGGTCTGAGACCGAGAGGTGCTCTCGACAAAGATGTGTCCACCGTTGGATGCAAGAACTCGGGTACCGCGCCACTCGACGGGTACTGCGCCGCTCGGACGAGCCACGGCCCCTCGTTCCGCTGGCGATCTGGAAACTCCCACAAAGTCCGTCGAACGCATCGAGCGAGACTCGCTCCGATTATGACGGCGCAAGACCCCCGAAAGATGAAAATGAAATACGGAAATGTCAATTTTCCGTAAAAATTTTATTCCGATAAATTGCGACGACGATAATCTAATTAACGATTAAAGCACGAACCGCGAAGTCGGTTCCACAACCGGAGAATTAAAATTTTAATCGTCTTTCTTTTTCGTGTGATATTTTTTTTACCTCGTACCGGTCGCTACATCGGACACGAGTAGAATGCACGCGACCACACGCGCACTGTGAGGTTTAAACGAACGAACGGATATCGGCGCGGGAGCTTATTTTTTGGGACGAGCCGTCGTCGCTCAGTGACCCCAGCCGCCTCTATTCGCCGGGACGGATGCGTTTTATTTTCCGACTCATTTATTTATTATTTTGACCGACCCGAAAGCCAGTCTGAGACCGAGACCGCTTAGATCATGTTGGGCGGATTGAGGTCCTACCGCACCATCGGCCGACGATCGGACGGAGAAGCGCGCATACCGCACCATCGACCGATGGTCGGATAGAGGCGCGCATGTACTCGAGTCTCGATCTAAAAGCGTCTTCAGAGTCTATCGGATGCGATGACCGGGACTCGCATCGACTGCGACGGTACACGGTCCCTGGGAAATGATTTAAAAATGTAAAACGACGATTATTTTGTAAAACTTTTATTCGAATCTGCCACAACGAAAATAACCTAATTAACGGTTAAAGCACGAACCGCAAAGTCGGTTCCACGACCGGAGAATTAAAAATTTAATCGTATTTTTTTTTCGGGTGATATTTTTTTTTTAACCCCGTACCGATCGCCACACCGGACACGAGTAGAATGCACGCGACCGCACGCGCTGCGAGGATTAGACGGACGAAGGACGCACGAAGGGATGCCGACGCGGGACTTTATTTTCGGGGCGAGTCATCGAGGTTGCCGCTGCCGCCGCCACTCACTCGACGACCCCAGCTGCCACTATTCGCCGGGACGAACGCGTTCTATTCCCCGACCTACTTATTTATTTATTTATTTATTTATTTATTTATTTATTTATTTATTTATTTATTTATTTATTCATTTATTTATTTATTTATTTATTTTGACCGACCCGAAGGCCAGTCTGAGACCGACGAAGCAAGGGAGGTTTAAAAAAGACGGGTATCGGATACCGTGCCGCTCGGCGGGTACTGGCGCCGCTCGACCGAGCGACGGGCCCGAGTTCCGCATTCGATCTGAAAGTGTCGGCAAAACCCATCGAACGTGTTCGGGAAGACTCCCGTCCACAACGACGGCGCGAGACCCCCGGAAGATGAAAATAAAATACGAAACGGCTGATTTTCTGTGAAATTTTTATTACGACGAGTTGCGACGAAGATAACCTAATTAACGGTTAAAGCACGAACCGCAAAGTCGGTTCCACGACCGGAGAATTAAAACTTTAATCGTCTTTCTTTTTCGGGTGATCTTTTTTTTACTCTGTACCGATCGCCACACCGGACACGAGTAGAATGCACGCGACCGCACGCGCTGCGAGGTTTAGACGGACGAAGGAATGCTGGTGCGGGAGCTTATTTTCGGGGCGAGTCGTCGGGGCTACCGCCGCCGCTGCCGCCGCTCAACGACGCCACCCGCCCCTAGTCTCGCCGGGACGGGAGCGTTCTATTTTCGATTTATTCATTTATTTGTTATTTTGACCGGCCCGAAGGCCAGTCCGAGACCGTGACGAAGCAAGGGAGTTATTTGATCGGATACCGCGCCGCTCGGCGGGTACTGGCGCCGCTCGACCGAGCGGCGGGCCCGAGTTCCGCGTCCGATCTGAAAGCATTCGCGAAGCCCGTCGAACGTGTTCGGGAAGACTCCCGTCCACAACGACGACGCGAGACCCTCGGAAGATGAAAATAAAATACGATACGGCCGATTTTCTATAAAATTTTTATCCCGATAAGTCACGACGAAGATAATCCAATTAACCGTTAAAGCACGGGTCGCGGAGTCGATTCCACGACCGGGGAATCAAATTTCGACTGTCTGTCTTCCCCCGTTACCCGTTTTTTAATTCCGAGCGATGTCCGGCGCGCGCCCGTTCGCTCCCTCCCTCTACCCGGAATAGACAGACGTGAGAACGGAGCAAAATCTCTGACCTCGGCCCGTCCCGCCGCTAGTTTATTTATTTTCGACTTATTTATTTATTTATTTATTTATTTATTTATCTATTTATTATTTTGTTTGTTTATTTAATTATTCTATTTCATTTTATTTTTTAATGAATTATTATTATTATTGTTGTTTAGCTAGAAGTATGCTACGTCGCGTGTCATTATCGCCATTGTTATCACCGGGCGTCGCGTCGGTTCATTCGCCAAAATCAGACAGACAGACACAATGGACGCGACACGCGCTTCGCACACGGAGGTAAATTATTAAACCATTACTTGTAAAATGTTATTTTGTCAATTGGCCGCGTTCGCGTTTTGCGTGCGCAGAATGCACGAACTCACCGAGTTACTCGCGTAAACGTTAGCGTCGCCGTTGTTCTCGTCGCTAGACGAAACGACCAATTTGACGAATGGACGAACGAGTTTAACGAATTTGATAAAACTTAACGAGTGGACGAGATTAACGAATGAATGAATAAATAAAAAAAAATAAAGAAATAAATAGGCGTTTGTTTCGGGGCAATTCGTATAGTGCAACGAGTCGTGCGGTGAAACTATAGCGCCCCCCTCTCGCTCGTCCTTCGGTCTCTTTTCCTCACCTCCACCCCTTCTTCTTTCGGTTTTACCGCGCTCGCGCTTCGATTTAATTCAATTTAATTTAATTTATTCCTTCTCTACAGATGCCGATCGAAAACGAGAGCGAGAGTGGGAGCGAGAACGAGGCGCTGACGCAGCTGCAGCCGCCGCAGTCGCAGCTACCGTCGCAACCACCGTCACCGGGGACGTCGGAGACGCCGACGCAGCCACAGTCGCCGCAGTCGCAGCTACCGTCGCAACCACCGTCACCGGGGACGTCGGAGACGCCGACGCAGCCACAGTCGCCGGAGACGCAGCGAACGGTAAAGCGTCCCGGGGAAGCGGGCGATCCGGCGCCAACCAAAAAGGTATCCCGTCAAGATTGTCGTCGTTCATTCGTCTATTCATTCGCCTATTCCCCCTCCATTTTCCAGCCGCGTCAAGACGGAGAATCGTCGCCAGCGCGCGTCGTCGCCTCGTCGTCGAGCGACGCCGTCCCATCTACGTCGTCCGCCGCTCTCTTGTCGGGCGGGCTGGAAGCTCCGGCAAAGACAGTGGCGGAGGAGGGAGAGGGCGAAGAAGGAGGAGAGGGAGGAGAAGGAGAAGAAGAGGAAGAAGAAGAAGATGAAGAGGAAGAGGAGGAAGAGAGCGACGACCGAGACGTCGCCGATGGAGTCGAGTTGCTCCCGGCTGGAGGCCCCGTGTTCTCGCGTTTGGCGTTGGACGCGCACCGCGCTATAGTTAGAATGCTGATGCGCATGGTGAGTGAGTCAGTCGGTGGAAAACGTTCACCGTGCATGTACGCACCTTTTTTTCCCCGTATTTCGACAAACATTCGTTTTTTTTTTTTTTTTTTTTTTTTTTTAGCCGCCACCCAACACTGGTGGCTCCTCCGACGCACCGGCGGTTACCCGCGAATCGAAGAAACGGGACAGTGAGCGAATTCTCCACTAAGCGCCTCTTCGAATACTCATCTTTTCTTCTCTCATTTCAGAATAGATGGATAGGCAGATAAAGGCGACATCGAGGATCGAAACGGCCAATATTTCATTTTATTTCATTTCATTTCATCTTTATTTTATTTTATTTTATTTTATTTTATTTTATTTTATTTTTTTATGTATTCGATTTGTTTATTAATTTGTTTGTTTGTTTTCATTTGTTTTCATCGATTCGTTTAAAATGCTAGACGAATAAAAAATAAATAAATAGATAAACGAACTCGGTTGTTGTTGCGTGGCTTCTTTAAGCGAGCTCGGGGTTGCCTCGCACGCACGAGGGGCGCACCGGTAGTTACTTCCGTGGTGTTGCGCCGTGCACACCGTGCGCCGACGGTAGTTTGCGCGCATTGTCTGTCGCGCGACCCACTCGGTCTATCGGTACGGAGGCATCGTCGTGGTTCGTATTTTGGAGCGGCCGTGTCTGGCCTCGAGAGGGAGAGGAGGGGGAGGAGGAGGAGGGAGGGGAGACGGTGACAAATATTTATTTTGAAACAAATTACCGGGACTACCGGCGCTCGTTGGCGCCCGTTGTCCCGTGCGGGCCGTTAACGGGCCGCCGACGATCCCGCAACGGCCCCGTAACGGCCCGTACGGGCCGTTAACGGGCCGCACGAGGTTGGCGAGGCCGCCGCACGGGCCGCCGACGGTCCCGTAACGACCCCGTTAACGGCCCGTGCGGGCCGTTAACGGGCCGCCGACGGTCCCGTCACGATCCCGTAACGGCCCGTACAAGCCGTTAACGGGCCGCCGACGGTCCCGTCACGATCCCGTCACGGCCCGTGCGGGCCGTTAACGGGCCGCCAACGGTCCCGTCACGATCCCGTCACGGCTCGTGCGGGCCGTTAACGGGCCGCCGACGGTCCCGTCACGATCCCGTCACGGCCCGTGCGGGCCGTTAACGGGCCGCCAACGGTCCCGTCACGATCCCGTCACGGCTCGTGCGGGCCGTTAACGGGCTGCCGACGGTCCCGTCACGATCCCGTCAACGGCCCGCATGGAATCGTACGGGCCGTTAACGGGCCGCCGACGGTCCCGTCACGGTCCCGTCACGATCCCGTAACGGCCCGTACAAGCCGTTAACGGGCCGCCGACGGTCCCGTCACGATCCCGTCACGGCCCGTGCGGGCCGTTAACGGGCCGCCAACGGTCCCGTCACGATCCCGTCACGGCCCGTGCGGGCCGTTAACGGGCCGCCGACGGTCCCGTCACGATCCCGTCACGGCCTGTGCGGGCCGTTAACGGGCCGTTAACGGGCCGTTAACGGCCCGTTAACGGCGTAAAACCAAAAACAGGATTCGAGATTAATGTCTATGAATGTTGTACGCGTTTTCACGTACGTGTTGTCGGTTGTTGATTTTTTCGATTTACGCCGTAACGGCCCGTTAACGGCCCGTTAACGGCCCGTCAACGGCCCGTCAACGGCCCGCATGGAGTCGTACGGGCCGTTAACGGGATCGTGACGGTCCCGTCACGATCCCGTCACGGCCCGTGCGGGCCGTTAACGGGCCGCCGACAGTCCCGTCACGATCCCGTCACGGCCTTCGTTCCCGGACTTCGGCTCGCCGACGGCCCGTACGACCTCACGCGGGCCGTTAACGGGCCGTTAACAGGCCGTTAACGGCCCGTTAACGGCGTAAAACCAAAAACAGGATTCGAGATTAATGTCTATGAATGTTGTACGCGTTTTCACGTACGTGTTGTCGGTTGTTGATTTTTTCGATTTACGCCGTTAACGGCCCGTTAACGGCCCGTTAACGGCCCGTCAACGGCCCGCATGGAGTCGTACGGGCCGTTAACGGGCCGCCGACGGTCCCGTCACGGTCCCGTCACGGCGCGTGCGGGCCGTTAACGGGCCGCCAACGGTCCCGTCACGATTCCGTCACGGCTCGTGCGGGCCGTTAACGGGCCGCCGACGGTCCCGTCACGATCCCGTCACGGCCTGTGCGGGCCGTTAACGGCCCGTTAACGGCGTAAAACCAAAAACAGGATTCGAGATTAATGTCTATGAATGTTGTACGCGTTTTCACGTACGTGTTGTCGGTTGTTGATTTTTTCGATTTACGCCGTAACGGCCCGTTAACGGCCCGTTAACGGCCCGTCAACGGCCCGTCAACGGCCCGCATGGAGTCGTACGGGCCGTTAACGGGATCGTGACGGTCCCGTCACGATCCCGTCACGGCCCGTGCGGGCCGTTAACGGGCCGCCGACAGTCCCGTCACGATCCCGTCACGGCCTTCGTTCCCGGACTTCGGCTCGCCGACGGCCCGTACGACCTCACGCGGGCCGTTAACGGGCCGTTAACGGGCCGTTAACGGCCCGTTAACGGCGTAAAACCAAAAACAGGATTCGAGATTAATGTCTATGAATGTTGTACGCGTTTTCAAGTACGTGTTGTCGGTTGTTGATTTTTTCGATTTACGCCGTTAACGGCCCGTTAACGGCCCGTTAACGGCCCGTCAACGGCCCGCATGGAGTCGTACGGGCCGTTAACGGGCCGCCTACGGTCCCGTCACGATCCCGTAACGGCCCGCACGGGCCGTTAACGGGCCGTCGACGATCCCGTCACGATCCCGTAACGGGAAAACTGAAAGAGTCGGGCGCGAGACCACGTGACCCGGAGTGTGGTTTTTGGGGACGAGGGCCGTCCTCCGACCGCGCCGTGACGCGCCCCGAGTCGGATCAAGAGGCGACCCGGTCGGAAACCGAACCTCGGGGTTCCTCGAGGCGTGGTTTTTTGGGGACGGGGGGGAGGGGGGAAATCGGGTCGCGTGCTCCGAACGCGCCGCGACGCGCCGTGGGTCGGTCACCAACCTTTGTCAATATTTTATAAATTTCCACGGAATTTCAGCAATGTTTTACATAAGTCCGTCAAATCGGGCAGAAATATCTCGTACAATGTCGCTGCAATTCTGTGGAAATTTATCAGATATTGACAAAATTCGGTGACGGGCGGAAGGGCGATTCCCGGGCGGAAGAGAGAGAGAGAGAGAGAGAGAGAGAGAGAGAGAGAGGGGGGACGGCCGGCGCCTACGCCGACGGGGCGCGGAGGGCGAGTGCACTGTTCACGCATGTGGGCGCGTGTGGACGCTCGATTTACTGGCGCGTTGGACAAGTCAAAAAAAATTTCCCAATGTCTGACAAAAATTCCATCGAATCACGGCAATATTTGACAACACTTGCACAGATTTTTAGCAACATTCACCGGCGAGGTCGTTGATGAACTCGCTTTACCCCGATGAATCTCGCGCGACAACAACCCTGCGAAAATACCAAATCTCGTACGAATAATAAACACGGCGCAAACCGCACAAAAACCCACAACATAAAATCGAATGTCGTCTATCGGCACTCTCAGCATTCCCCCGGACATTTTCCGGAAGAGTTTGGTCCGGCCGGAATCCGAGGAATAGTCACTCCCAAAGTGCGGATTTTGCGGGTGCACTCGCTTCCGAAGGTTAAAGATCCAGCATGTAGTAAAATCCTTGTTTACCTAAAAGGAGACGAAAAATTAAAAAATCGTGTCACGGATAAACATTGGTTAAACGCGATTCGTGGCTACACTCTCGACGAACCGGAAGAAAATAAAGGTGTTATGCTAATTTATTTTGCTCCGACCGATGAGGAAGAGTTAAACGACTCCGGCAACGGGTTTAAGGCGGTAATTCCACGCTCTCTTGTGAGACGTGCATTATTCGCATGCCATGGCCATCCACTTACGGGACACGCTGGCATGAGTAAAACCCTAGATAGAGCAAAGAAGATGTATTTCTGGCCTAGAATGAGCAAAGACACTCGAAACTACGTTCGCAGTTGCACTCATTGCCAGCAATACAAACCTAGTCAACACCAAAAGCATCGGGCAAGCTATACACCCCACAACATGACCAACCCGTGGGAGACGATAAGCATTGACCTGATGGGACCAAAGCCAGCCGGTCGTTCACAATTAAAATGGATTTTAGTAATCATTGATAATTGTACAAAATGGATTGAAGTCTTCCCACTAGCAACTGCATCAAGTGAATGCATTGTTAATAAGATGAGCGAAGTTTTCCACCGTTGGGGATATCCAAAAAAGATAATCTCCGACAACGGCAAACAATTCGTGTCGACAATATTTAATGATTTTTGTCGAAAAAATCACGTAGATATTGCTCACATTAGCCCATATCACGCTGCCGCTAATATTACAGAGCGAGCAAACAGGACTTTAAAGATGATGTTAGCTTTATACTCGGACATTCACTCCCACTGGCCAAAATATTTAAATTCTTTTGCCTTTGCGATGCGCACCGCTAAGTCCGAGGCAACAAATTGTTCACCGATGATTCTTAATACGGGAAGAATCGTCCCTTTGCCATTTGACCCGCGTATTACTAAACACGCCATCAAATTCGACAAAGAGAATCCCGAAGCTTATGTCTATAGCATTTTAGACGTAATTAGACGGGCACACAGCGAAATGCATCGGAAAATTCAATCGAATTACGAAAAGCATGATCGACTACATAAAGACAAATATTATATTTGTCAATTTGCCAAAGGAGATCTCGTGTGGAAAGCCACACATATTTTATCAAATAAAGATAAAGGGATTTCGGCAGGATTCGCTGAGAAACGTGATGGACCTTGGGAAATTACGGCTGTTCTCGGCGGAGGTTCCTACACACTACGTAAGCTTTCTGATAACACGAAAGCAAAAGCGATCAACATACAGGATTTAATGCCTTATATCCCAAGTTACCCGATTGAGGAATGGACATTAGATCAGAAAGTCGGCACCAACGAGTCACACCCGACTCCAGATTGGATGGCGGATCAAGTTATTAATTCTCCAGAATTAATAAATGAGCCCGTATCCATGAAAACAGAGGATTTAGTTGAAGAGAAAGAGTAGGAAACTTCTCAGATTTCTCCCAAAGAGGATGAAACTCCTCAAAATCCATCTAAAAAGAGAAAAAGATTTCCATCTCCCGTTCGACAGTCTAAACGTAGACCCAAGCCGAACACAAAATACGTGACCGATTTTGTACAACTCATAAATTGTTTAAAACAAGTCAAGTTGGGTTAGGACACAATATATTGAAAATATTTTATTTTAGATAAATATTTCCAATCATATTCACGAAGATTGTTAAATTTTATTAATAAGAACATTTCACCAATGTAGATAAAATTTAACAAATGTTTGAGTTATTTTTACACGGCCGATTGTATTTAAATTAATCTACGTGTAAACATTTACTTGAAACTATGTTTCCCCCTTTGGGTTAATAGAAACTTCGAGATGAGTAATTACAAACCAATCAGATTACTCCTCGAAACTCCCCTTAACCCCTCGTTGGAGAGTAGTTGACACTTGTTGTTAAGTTTTCATACACGGACACAACTCTGGACAACTCTCAACTTTCCACGAAGACTACGTGATTTTCCCGGGTTCTAGTGAGTTAAACTATGTTTTATCTTAAACGACTTTACATAAACTTTAACTGAATTTGTGTCCAAATATCAGTTAATTTAGGAAATTGACGGATTCCACTCACTCGTCGAATTTTCTCGAAAGAAAATCTCACCACGTGATCACGTTGAAATTCTCTGGTAAAAATATTTCCGATATTTATTGCATCAAAATTTCCTTTGAATATTTTGATGGTTAATAATGATTTATTTCATAAAGTGCTAATTACGGCGGACCTAGAATTCGCACGCGCCGCACAACGTTTTTATCGGCCGACATCGCCGGAACCGAGC
Organism: Strigamia acuminata; assembly: GCA_949358305.1. Taxonomy (NCBI): domain Eukaryota; kingdom Metazoa; phylum Arthropoda; class Chilopoda; order Geophilomorpha; family Linotaeniidae; genus Strigamia; species Strigamia acuminata. Next base: position 16,499,461 of record OX442317.1, on the reverse strand, counting down.
AGCCCTCGCAAATACGCGAAGCTAGACGTTAAACTAGCCAAATATACCCTGTTAGGACTGCACCTAGTTAGTAAGTGTTTATTTTATGAAAGATAAAAATATCGCTTAAATTCCTTTGAAATTGGTGAGCATACATGTGTTAACAAGTCACGTGTATGATACTAACGAACGCCACCAGATGTCGGTGATAGATTTTTACTCGGACGAATTATAGAGTTATTCGTACAGTTAAAAATCATGTATATTGTCAGATACTAAAAATACTGCAAAAATATTTTTCAGTATTTTGACAGGTTGTTTAGTTATTATGTCGTTTAGATGTAAAAATTAGGTTTATTTTATTTAATAAACACTAATTTGAATAGTTTTTCAACGATATTGTTTTAAAAGATAAGATGAAATTATCTACCGAGTCAAGAATAATTATTAATTTTAATAATTATTCGACAAATGAAGGAAACCCGCTAACAAAAGGAACTTAAGAATTTAATTGCGAAATTAATCCAGTTGTTGGTCGACAATTAATTTAATTTGAAATTAAATTAATTACCGACGGTTTGATTCGTGTTCTCAACTAAAATTTATATTTTTTGAAGATGCAATGAGTCGCCGAGGTCGTGCTAGCAAGCGACAGTACGTGCATTGGGATCCAGAAGAGTCTGAAGAACCGGATTATCGCTTTGTTAATCCCTCCTCTGACCCCGAGCTCGTCGCCAACTGGGCCCGTGATAACCCGGATCTCGTACCGCCCCGAATTAGGACCGCCATGGGTGTTAGCCCGACCGACTCACGTCCTTCCAGAGGCCGTCAAGCGAGTCAGCGTGTCGTAACCTATGATGCGCCCCACGAGACTCCGAATTGGGATTTTTCTGACGACTCGTCACAATACTCCCGTTCTGCTTCAAGGAGACGGCGCCAAGACGACTTCTCACAAGAAGAAGAATCTTATGAAGAAGCTCCGCCCCAGACTACCAGCAGACCGTTTGCTCGACCACGAAATCCTCGCGATACCGCTAGTCGAGGAAAAACCGGCAAGTCCAAAGGACCCACCAAGTCCACGTTGGCATCTTCATCCGAGGCGTTGACCCGCCCAACATCGCAAGCTCGCTCATTATCGGAGCTCAACTTACCGATTTATCGGAAGCAACGGCGAGAACATGTATTTCGCGACATGGAAGCTGCCGCCTTGGGAACCAACATCATGCCGAAATCGAAGTTGATGTTCTGCCCATTGTGCGCAGGATGCGGGTGGTTATCCTCCCTTTTGTCCGGCATTCACGCCGTAGTTTGCGTGAACTGTCACGGTGGTAAGCGCGTTGCCATATCAAGCATGTGGAACGAGGAAATTCTTCCATTCATCGTCAAAGGGCTAAGTACGCCGACCGCACGCAATTGGGCGATGTGTCGCGAATGTGGCCTCATCCACCAGGGCCCGGAGCAAGCTATTTATCTAGACCCGGCACAAATGTCCAGCACCTCGACTCCACGAGGAGGATTTACGGAGCCACAACGCGAGCCGGAAACTCCCACCCCTGCGATTGATGGAACTCCAATCGTCTCGGCGGAAAACCTTCCAACATCAGTTGTTGCGTCTGATTCTCCGCCGGTTGCATCCGATTCTGGTCCGCAAGCCGCCGCTTTTCCAGAGGGAACATCGGCTGACAACATGATTGTAGCGACCATTCCGCTCCCCGAAGTAAACGACGCTGCTGAACCGGTTATTTTACTGGTCCACCCATATATGCCGAGACCAAACATGTCACTCACGGAGCAAACTAAGGCGGAAGTGGAACATTATTTCCCAATTTTGTTGGAAGCAGCTAAGCGTATTAGTGTGTCCATTTCGAATGACCAAATTCCAGATTTAAGCGTCCCGCTGGCCGTGATCCAATGGATTTTTCATCCATCCCGGCCGGAATCTTTTCAAACTCGCTCTTTTATTTGGTGTAAGATTTTGCAGCAGGTCTCAGCAGCAGCTCACCCGTTGATTCGTGAGGGATGGCACTCTGGCTTACCCGACCATCACTTGGTTTTTTCCGAGCCAACCAGCGCTAACACCATTCCGTTAGGAGGGCCTGATCCCCTGGAAGTATTCACCGAGGAACAGCACAGAATGCTCCTGAATCCGCTGATCCATGACGTTGAACCAGACGTAGTACCGGAATTGGTAACTATTCAACTTAATTCTCCACCCGCAGCCGTCTCGGAAGTTGTTACGTCCATGGAAGGATTTATTGAGGATGAAGAGTTGGACTAGAAAAGCGTCAACGATGTCGGGATCCGTTACTTTCCCGATATTTTCCCTTTTAAGGCAAGACCAGAAGTAACGAGTCCATTTTCCCCATCTCCATTTCTTGACCCGAGATGAAATCAAGAGTTAGTCAGGTTCAGGTGTATTTTATGCCGTTTTTGTGAATAATTCAAAGATCTTTAATATTTAAATTAACAATTCTGTTAAAATTTGATTACGAGTCAATGTGAGTTTGTTTATATGAATACTAATTTTAATACTTGAATTTTAACGTGTAAAGTGTTATTTTGCAAATCATTATATTTCCAGTGAGAAGTTAAGTTTTGTGAAAATAATTGTTAAATTTTATTAATCGTTTGTTTGATACAAGAGTTTGATGTTAGTTTAAGTTATCGCCTTTTCTTGATGCAGTTGTAAGTCCACCTGTAAAGAGAGATGGAAGTTATTATTGATAATTGGAAGTTTTATAACCCTAATAAATATTTTTTGAAGCATTTGATTAAGAAATACTCTTTATTTATACTATTAAGATATAAAATAAAGGTTTTTGCTTACCAAGGATTACAGCTCGAGTCCCCTAGATGACAGTGTGGTCTTGATCCTCAAGGTATTCAGAATAAATAGTATGTTAATACAGGTATTAACATATATTTAAGGGGGACTTGTGACGGTTACACTGTCATGCACTTTGTTAGTATAGGACGATTATTTCACCAATAGATGGCGCTGATACGTTTTAGCGGTAATTTCAAATTTCGACAATTTTTGAGTGAATAAAATATAAATTACTATTTATATTTTATTCCACTGCAACTTTAGACACTTTAAAATACTTTTGGATGTTTAAAAACTAGTTGATTTATTTGTCACATAATTCTATTGAATTATGTGCAAACTTTATACCTGGTGAAGTCACCCTTCATCACCCACTGTGAGTTGGACTCCTTGTGGATTATAGTCAAAAGGACTTAATCCAAAATGTGTCCTGCGTATCCAGTTCCTGTAGTGGACCTAGTAGAAGACTATGTCCTGAGTATCCACTTCCTCTGATCTGGGATTGGATGGATTTGACTGCCCAGTGATCCCATTGGATCACTGAACAGCTATTCTCCTCACCGAGTATATATCCCCCTGCAAAACGGATATAGCTCGCTCTTGTTCTGTTTTTGTTTGATACTGATATTACTTGAGCACATATTATACTTCTCTGCGTTCCGACAATCCGTTGTAGAAATACCTTGTATTTAGTGTAAGTATCTAGAGTGGGTAGAAGACTCACAGACACACTGCCCGCCTCTTCATGCCAACATTCCGTTGTAGAAATGTCGTAACTAGAGTGAGTAATTCACAGACACATTTAAGTGTAGGATCTAGAGTGGGGTACAACCCACAGACGCACTCCCTCCAGCTTCATGCCAACATTCCGTTGTAGAATGCAGAATCTAGAGTGGAGTAAAATTCACAGACGCATTGGTAATGTAGCATCTAGAGTGGAGTATTTAATATTCCACAGACACATTATCAGAGTAATCGACGCGGAGTAATTTCCCGGTTACTCTCCCGCCAGCCAGGACCGAGTGGAGTAATTTCCCGGCGATGGATAACCTTTCCTGCGAGATATTTCGATTCAATTCGTTATTGGTTTGACGGAACATTTAAGTCTAACTTAGATGTTGATTGCACTCGGGGCAAAAAATAGCTCGGCGCTATTTTAATATATTTTACTTATTTTCACAGTTTAAGTTAAGTTTGTGACTCTAAAATATCATGATTAATTCCATAGAATTAATATGAATATTTATTCTCACATTGTTACATCTCGCGGTAATTATTGATTACAATAATTATCTGCGATGCGATGTGTGTGACGATACAGAAAAGTCAACCGCACCTCTCGGATATAACCCACCCAGCCTAACCATTTACACGCCTTTTAGAACCAAACCCCGGACCATTTAGAAGCCAACGCCATTCATAGATGACATCTTTTACGTCACAGCAATAAGACCGTTACAAATTCTTATTGCATGACTGAAGCCTTCAAATGATATTATTTCAGGGCTTTTGCCACATAACTGTATAGTTTAACTTATCGTCATTTTAGCCACTTGTAGGCATAATAGTTATATAAGTTTCAACCGGAATAAATGTTATATGTTTTGAGAAAACATCAGGTTTGCATATTTTACACTTTCACACAGATAGTTCACACTTTAGTTTAGCAATTGCTATCTCCAGAAGGTAATCGTCACAAATTAGATATTTCGGCATTAAATTCCACAAAGATAAAAAAAACATTAATAATATTATTTACTAATTCTGTATTCAAAATTAAATAATTATTCATACTGTCGTCTCCAACTAGTTTCAGGTGGCAGAGATAAATAAAACGACGGTGATTCCATCTGTAAACACAACTGAACCAAATTCACTTATGAACACTAATCAGTATTATTTATTTGCGGTTATTTGGAATATCCCTACTATTGTAACACCTCGTTGCAAACCCATCTATACCCTATTTAATATCCTCCAACGAGCTCAGACTAAAATCTAAATTAAAAAAAAATTAATAATTTGAACTGAAAAGGTGAATTAGTTCATCTGTTTTAAGACTACCTGCAAATCGATGCCGGTGTTGCTTATTCGATTCACATTTGGAAAGAACCACCACCATAGGGCCTAAGACCTGGGTTTATCACGTTTTTTCTAACTTTGGATGTCTTTTGTCGACCGACAGACACTGTGTGATGTAATCCGTCGTAACCGTACATGTGTATGACTGAAGCGCCTATGACATCATTATAATCGGTTGAGTAAAAATACACCCAAGCTCCATGTTTTTACGTAATTGCTGCCGTAGGACGATTGAGTTCACGCTTTAAGATGATGTTAAAGATTTTTTAAATGAATTTAATAATTTGTATACCACTGGTGACAAGATAATTTAACGAACCAGTCAAAAGGCATCGTGAAACGAAATCTCTACCCGAGAATCGCGACTTATTCGATCAATGGTATTTTCCGACTTGCAAAGATTAAGTCTGTAATCAGATTGATTCCTATCATATTGTATTTTATGAAAAATAAAAAGATTGTTTAATAAAAAAGTCAATTGAATGTTTAATAGTGAATGTAAAATGTGTAATTCAATTCATTTACAAATAAATGTATTACACCATTTTAAATAAAAAGAATTAAATTAATTTGAATTTAAAATTCTTTTAATACATTTTAAAAATTACAAATTATCACCGGCTGAAAAACAAGCTCACACATTTAATGTATAACGAAAATGTATAACGAAAAAAAACAAGTTTGGACCAAAATAACATTTTGGATTTTTAAAAATGACATTTGGACCAAAAAAATGATAGTTCAGACTAAAAAAAATGACATTTTGGACCAAACATAAAAAAAAAACATTCATTCGATAGAGAAAAAAAACATTTTCTGGGGTCAAATTTGAGCCTAGGTTGGGGCAGGGAGGATTAATAAAAATATAAATCTTTAAAAACTTAACACGAGTCCGGCTTTTTTTTTACGATGAAATAAACGAGATTTTGATCTTTAATCGAGAAAAAAGATTGATTTTTGGACCTTGTTTTGGGAATTTAATTATGAATTAGGGATAGATTGATTACTTCTTGAAAAAGAATTCAGAAGCACGTGGCCGGGTGACAATGAATAAACCATCTATCTAACAGAAGAAATAATTTAATTTATAAAGATTGTTTTAGTATCCTGTCCTTTTCCCTTCATATAATGAAAAAATATTTACCAAAATTTCGAAATTTATCATTTTATAATGTATTAACTAAGCCCAATCAATTCCCAGAGTTTACTTCTTTGGTTTCTTATCTAAATTGATGAATCATAACATTGCATTCAAAAACTAATAACTTGATGAGATATTTATCGATTCATTCATGTATTATAAACTTCTTGGAATTAATTAATTAATTAATAATTACTACAAAAGAGTATATAATCATGCTGCTAGGACAGCACTTTGACAACACCACTAATGGCTATACAAGTTCTTGTATTCACCACAGTTTTTTTACTGAGTATTCTTCTTGCAGATGTAGAACCCAAAGCAGAACCCAAAACATGGGAACGTATGTACAGTATTTATTCTTTTATTCGGGATAAAGGGCAGTCCATAAATTACGTAACGCAAATTTTGGCCATTTTAGACCCCCCCTCCTTAACATGGCCCTAACAAATTCCCAAACCCACACCCTCCTAATTACATAATAAAACAGAAATTACCCCTCCTCCAAAAATTTTTAAAAGTCAATCTCAAAAACGCGTATATTTTAAATTTTTAAACATTTAAAAATTTTTTTCATGGACTATAACATTATTGTACTTTTATATTTTAGATCCGGCTGTAAATCTCCCACTCCCACCGCCCCCGCAGACGACGCCACCGCCACTAACTCAGGCACTTTATCCACATCCACATAATGTGGGATGGGAAAGTCTGTTCCAGTTACCCCGTCTTCCTGATGAAATGCTGCAGATACTCCGTGTTCCCGAAGAAAAGATGCAATATCAACGATTCACGCAAGCATGGGATCGATTCCAACATCCCATTCAAATATACATGCGGGAGTCCTTGCATTTTCAGAATAAAGTGAATCAATTCGATAAGGCTGTCCAGGAATATCATCACGAAATGAACCAATTTCAGCCGTATGGATACGAGCTGACGATGAGTAGATACCAGCAGAAATTACGTATTTACTACCGCGGGGCAAATAGATACCAACAAGCGCTGGGTGAATATATGCAAGAGCTGTTTCCATTCCTCCATGAGGTGTGTCGATACTGGTGGATTAAGATACCATCTAGTCAGCCGATTACGTGGCCAACTCCGACGATGAAGCCGCGACCTGCGGCGCCAACTCCGACGATGAAGCCGCGACCTGCGGCGCCAACTCCGACGATGAAGCCACAGCCACAGCCGCCACCAAAGCTACAGTTGCCACCATTGTCTGCATATGGTATATAAAATCGAGATATGATGTAATCCAGATTTTCTTGTATCATTAAATAGAAAAAAACCTTAAAGAAATATTCTTTTATGCACTTATTCCTATTTAAAAAAAATTATTTCTCCATACTCAATTCACTTTAATTAAAATTTAAATAGATAAATCTACATACATGACTTGTTTCGGTTGTTAACTTGACTTTTCAAGTTAAACAATTGAGTTTTATATTTAGCTACAATTGAAATTCAAGTTAATCGTCGCAACACACACAATTGCCGTCATAAATTCACCTTGCCGAGCAGAACCGTATCGCTCGTGCCCTAAGTAACAGTACGGTGAGAGACGGTACTGATACTCACGGGGGTATAGCCCGCAGTCCTGCACAACAGAATTAACCACACGAAGTACTACTCATAAATAGACTGCTTTGGCACCATTACCGAAGGGACGTGCTTTCTCAAACACTTGGTGCTACTAGCGGTAACTACACGCATGCAGACTGTGTTGACACCAACAGGTGATGGAGTCGGTCTCTTTCAGTAACAGTGCTACTGACAGTTACTAAATACTTTGGTACCGCACATGGCTCTATTGTCTGACCACAAGGATACTTATGCGATGGGCTTTCTCCTTGGCAAGACCGTTTGACGGAAACATTAGCAGTCCGAACTTCGCCTTCAATTGACGGGGGTTGCATGGTTCGGTAGAACCACGCCAGAGTTGCAAAAAGATAGTTATTTGACATGACCATAATCAAATAACCAGACAAACAAAATATTCCTTTTACAACTTTCTAACTTCCTGTTGTCAGGGAGTTTTATACTTGGAGGGATTAAGTTCCACCAATCTCGTACCGCAGGAAGTGGATACGGAGATGCTACTTCAGATTATGCTAATCCTTTAGCAAAACCTGATCTGGATACTCAGAACCGGAAATGGATACCGGAGACACATTCCCAAGTCACACATTAATCATTTAATCCGCATGGTCGCATTTCCAAGAATGTGATTAATTCTTTCTTCCAATCATTCAATGCAATTATATATCGTTATATTATTGTCCAGTTAAATAATCTACGTGAATATATTAAATACTTATTTAATATATTCCTGGTTATTCATTTAATTCCGTATTTCGAATTTACCGCTGATTTGCGATAACGCCATCTAGTGGCAACATTCCGCATTGACGAATGCGGTTTAGCAGGCGAAATTTGCTTAGATTAAATTTATTTCCATGTCGCCAAAAAAAATTTTTATTATTTCTTATTTTTTTTTTAAATTAAAGGTTAACAGAGGAAATTTATATTTCAATATAAAATAAAATTCGAAATAAATCTGAGCAAATGAACATACACATTGACAAATCATAATTGGAATAGAGTAAAGTTAAGTGCCATCACGAATAGTTTGTGAATTAAACGTTATATGCGCGTAAACACATCTAATTTCTTTGTTGATTTAATTATCACTTGAATGCTGCCGCCGCCTGCATCTCATCAATGATGTGGTAGATTAATTTCAACGCTATACCTGGCAATATCAATTTCACTTGGTGAATTGAGGTGGCATAACTTTTCTCCACTGCTTTCTCTACATGCTGAAGAAAGAACAATTGATAAAGTTCCTTGACTAGAAGTATAATTTTCTCTCCTAATGAGTGGGTTAAATGAAGGTCCGAAAAGACGATGGTTTCGAACAGTCGCGTTTGGCTGGCCCAATCCACGCTGAAGGGGGTAGCCTGATTCCATGGCAATGAGCAGACAATTGTATTATCTGGCACTAGTTCATCAATCAGTGTCAGTGCACATATAGGCTCCTTAATGCGCGGTTCCCTGGTCAGTAATTCACACAATATGGGGTATTTTTTAGTCGTAATTATGTCTTCTTCATCGTGTCCCTTTAGTGTTGACAAAAATGGTTTGTTGCAAAGGCGCGGATCAATTTTTGCAATTTTTGGCAGTTTCACCGAGGTCTCAATGGGTGATAATGACGCATCTCTGTTTGATGGGTTTGCCGATTGTTTAGCCAATTCTCGAGCCGATAAAAATAGCTGGTGATTGAACTCATAATTCAGTGATTCTCGAAGTGATTTCGTTGATGCTTCATCAGTCAACGACTCCGTTCCCCATACATCAGTGTCCATTGTGAGAAAGGGGACGTTCCTAGATGAATGTTTTGTTTTAGAGTCTTCCAGCTTTGGATCGGCTGCTTTGGCATTTTCATTCTGCTTTACAAATTTATCTGGCGCAAACTCTCCTTCCAAAAGAGCTCTGATTTCGTCTTCCGTCATGATGAGTTCCCGCGGAGGTTTAAGAGGTGTTGTTTTTCTCATCTTCAATGCGTTTAACTACGATGATGAGTAACGTCCTTTCAATTACAGATGTCTGAAATAAATGTTATAATTTGATTAAATCATTCGCTTATATGAGTTTCGTCAAAATATCGGATCACGTGATTAAACTTTTTGTTATTTGAAATTTTTTTCAGTTGTTATTAAAAGAAAATGAAATTGTATTTGCATAAACTCTTCTAATTCCAAATGTTTGAAATAAATGTCATATTTTATTAAATCATTTGCTTATACGTGTTTCCTCTTAATATTAGTCACATAATTAAAATTTTTGTTATTAAAAGAGAAATGAACGGAGTCATTGACTGATTTGTCATCAACGGACTCACTTCACCGAATGATGAGGTCAATTAAACTTTTTGTTATTTGAAATTTTTTTCAGTTGTTATTAAAAGAAAATGAAATTGTATTTGCATAAACTCTTCTAATTACAATAAATGTGTGAATTAAATGTCATATTTTATTAAATCACTTGCTTAATACGTGTTTCCTCAAAATATATAATTAAAATTTTTGTTATTTGAAAATTCTTTCAGTTATTAAAAGAGAAATGACGGTTTCCAAGTGATAATTTGGACTGCCAAGTCCAAATTAGATTGAAAATAAAGTTTATGTCCGCTCTAATTCGTATTTGCACAAGTTTGGAGGTTTACAAACCTCCAACCGCCATGTTGGATAATAACGGGCGTTGGCCCTTGTATCTTTTGTTCCTCGTTCGATTTTGTTTGTTTTAGCGGCTATTTAAGTTTATTAGGCCAGAACTAGCCTTGGATTAAATTCTCATAAGGATCTGTTCAGTATTTGTGAAGGAAAACGATCTTTTCCGCCGTCGTCCTTTTTCCAATGATTTGGCTCGTTTGAATCGCCATTTCGAGCGACCCAACGAACGTTTTGTATACGCCGAGTTCGAGGCGCTGGTTTGACTATTCCTGGACCGTTTCGACCGTACATATTGTTGTTTGACTGTTTTGCAGTCAGTTGCCAATTTGTTTTTGTTGTTCTCTCTTTTGACAAAAATCCACTTTATTTATTTATTTATTATTTACAATATTTAAAACCTTACATTCTTATTTAGTAATTTTGTGCACCGAGAATTAGAAAAAAAGAGAAAAATTAAAGAAATTTTCTCAGTTTACATAAATATTTATCTGATGCTACCTTGTTTGCACGCTTATTTCTGCGCTACTTGCAGCGCCCGTGTGTTGGACGATGCCCGCCGTGCGCAAGCAACTCCACAGTGCCCCTCCTGCAGGCATGGTGTCACCTCTACTCTCCGCATTTTCATGTAAAATAGTACAGCTGCATTAAAAAATTAAACATTTTGTGTTTAAGTTTATTTTTAAAACAAAAAACAAAATCATTTCCTGTCTATAAAACTAAAATTTGTAAAAGTACAAATTAAAATACAATTTTAATAAACTCCAGTTTACTTCTTCAATTTTAAGTGCAGTTTTGCTGTATGTTTTCTCCAAACTCTGCAAAAATCTTTATCTGTACAACAGAGACTCTGAAAAGGATTAAATGCTTTAATAAAAATAGAAAATGAATATTAGTAATTTATTTATTTATAAAAAAAGATACAATTTCGAATTTTTACGTGAACATTTTAAACATTTAACTGGATTTTGCTTCAATTTTAATAAAACATATAAGACAAATGTAATGCAATAACAATCTTAAAACATAACATAAACTAAATCACAGAGCGGAAAAGCTCTCAAAGTGGTGCGATTTCAGACTTAAAAACTCTGTTTAATATGTTTTATGTTAGCTTTCAGAGAGAGAAAACATGTTTACAATGACGTGCGAAGGTTTTCTTCACTTGTCTCACGAAAGGCCCTGAAGGTCACTTGACATTTTAAAACTAAAGAATTGTTATGTGTAGTTCTCCAGAGCCACACATAATAATGTAGAAAATAAAAAAAAGGTGAATTGAAGGTGAATTGTCAGAAATAAGACCAAGTTTAATCAGACCTTATTAGTCATGTAACTCACATGTCTGTGAATTTTGCAATTTTGTTTAAAAATTCAATTAAATAATAAAACAATAAATAGTTGTAGTAGTTTATTCTTAGAAACACAATTCCACTTTCATAAAACAATTGACAAATAAGGATAATAGAAATGGGAAAATATAAATTGTTAATTTAATATTTCCTTTTTTATTTAAATTGAAAAAGGGAAATTAGCATTTCTTAATATCACTGACAAATAGTTGGCATTTCTTAATACAATTGAATAATGCGTTTCATAATACTATTGTAAAATGCATTTGATAATAAAATAAATTAAATGGATGGGTAAAAATCTAATTCGATGGAGCACACATTTAATTGACCTCATTTTTATTTTAAATAAACAACTGCTATCTAATTTAAAAAGTGAACAAATGATGAAATGGGAGCTTCAATCCATGTGAATCATGGATTCATCCATGATTCATCCATGATTCATGGATGAATCCATGATTCACAAAGCAACAAACTGTAATATATATATAGCTCAACATTATTTCACCTCTTCAGAACGTTTCCTAAATGCAGAACATGACGACAGATAATTCTCAGCACACGTGCATCTTAGGCGATACCCAGCTTCACCAGGGCGATAACGATACACCCAATAACCCATGCGGAATCAAAGATTGTGATCTTCATCTTTTTTGTTTATGGCAAAAATATTTTGAATCCAATCCATACAGTAATATGTCAGACAGTAGCATTGACTCGATGACTGAAGCAGTTTTGAGGAAGTTCGAGAAAGAATTCTACTCCCCGTCAACACAGACCCCCATAATTACGAATCCTAATGCTGAACAACTGACAAGTTCAACAGGCAGTCAACAGGATGCAGCAACACCACTCAATCACAGTGTAGCCACACAACTGTGTTTGGAACCTTACTTCCCGATGGCCTTATTGGACGATATTAGCGCTGCTAGAGATAAATTGACGGCAGCCATATTTGCGCTAGAACGTTTTTACAAGGCGAATCCATCTGTTTCCTCACATTAACAACCTAAATGTCCTGTCCTGTATTTCCTCTTTTATGTATTTATATATATATATTTTATATATTTTACGTAATGTATTATTAAAATTTCTGCTTGTAATTTCATGTTTTCTAAATTATAATGTAAGTAAATGTGATGTAAAATTTGTATTTACTTGAATTAAAATTGGGATAGTTAGGCTTATAGGACATCTCATTTCTCTCTTCGTTTTTTTTTCAGAACAAAATCTTTTTTAGCACCCCGTTTTTTTTCACACACATAAACCCTTGACTCCAAAAATTTTTTTTCCGAATTGCAAAGATTAAGTCTAAACTGTTATCAGATTGGGCAGTATCCAAGGCCCCACGCGTCTAAGGGCCCGGAAAAATATTTTTTTAACTAATTCAAACTAATTTCAACACGTATTTACAGGAAAAGTCAGCAGGAAGAGGAAAACAATTAGATACGTTGAATAATTTTACACAAATCCTAGATAGCGTATTAAAAAGTCTGACGTTTTCTTTTGCATTGAATTAGAAGCGACGGCTAAACAGTTAACATTCACGATGCTGGCCTTGATTATACTCGAGTTTGCTTCGTCCTTTTTAACTCTGTGCACCCAGTTTGTGGCAAGACTGCAGGAATATTATCAATCGACGGAAGAGGAAAAGAGAGCTCAAATAGGAACCCCGAGAGACATACCGTTAAATCAATTTAAAATTTCCGTGTCGGACGAAGGAGTAAGGTCTGTTCATTACGAAATGGTGCCCCGAGGAGTGCGGGTGGCGCCTGAGGAACGAGACTGGGCCATTGGACGGGGCCGAGCAGTTGGTAGATATGGCCCGACCCCAAGACCGGGTAGAATCATCGCTGAAGTGGCTCCGTCAAACCCACGTGAAACGATAGCAGTAGAGCGGAGGAGGCAGGAGCACCGACAAGAGGAAGAGCGTATCCAGATCGAGCAAGACGATGCTCTGGCCGCCTATGAGCTAGCCTTGGAGGAGGAAGAAGAAGACTATCTGTGGAGGCAGGAACAATAGAAGAATAGTATGTGTTTCCAAGTGTAAATCCAAAATACGAGTAGCTTCTGTGTTATGTTTCTCCAGTGTTATAAACGTAAACCTCTGTTTAAATCGTGGATAACTAATTGAGATTACAATAAATAAATTATTAAATCGATTTTTTGCATTACTGATTCTTTTACTCCTTAACCTGATGTGCAAGCACGTGTCAGAAATAAGACCAAGTTTAGTCAGACCTTATTAGTCATGTAACTCACATGTCTGTGAATTTTGCAATTCCATTTAAAAGTTCAATTAAATAATAAAACAATAATAAATAGTTGTAGTAGTTTATTCTTAGAAACACAATTCCACTTTCATAAAACAATTGACAAAATTTGTTTTTTCATTAATTTTTTTTTTGTCTTGTATTTCCTCCTTTCCATTTCTGCTCTGTTGGCTTCTCCACCATGTCCCTGTTGTTTACAAAATTAATTTAGAAATTCCCCGCTGATGTCGCCACCGTCCGGTCCATGTTTCATTTTTCTCCTCCTAATTCAACTTTGTTCGACTCTCATCATTCCTCACCACAGATCAGCAAATAGTAAATCTCTACCAATTTATCCATTCTCGATTTCAGTTATTACACTACGGCTCTAATTTATTACTATTTATAAATTTTTCTTGATTAAATATTTTATTTTAATTCCCGTTTATTTATATTACATTTTACTTTCCATTTTATTATATACACTTAAAAATTCCTATTTGTTACGTTTATTTCGCTAGCTGTTTATTTCGTTGGTTTCCGTGACGTAAAGGTTTTGTCGTAAATCACAAACAAATTAAAATATTCTAAAAACAAACCAAACCTGAATGTAATCCACATTTACTTCTATCTTTAACCCTGTTTTTTTTTGTTATGTGCAGTTGTTAGGTTCAAAACAATGTTTGTTTAAGGTTTGTTTTTTTCTTTTAAAATTTCTACACTTTGTTTTTGTAAGAAATATTTTTGTAAGAAATGTACTGAATTTTTAAAAATAAATAAATAAATAAATAAACACATTTCAGAAATTAATATTCTTAGATGCTAGACAAATCTTGACGAACATAAACCCTTAGTTAAAACTGATATTTACCTGGTTTATCAAATTTTAATGACTAACAACAATAATTATTTAGAATACTTATATAATATTCAAATAAACTTTCCAAATGAACCGGTCCGTGATTGTTTTGGATTAGAGTTAAATCCCATTAATTTTAGTTATTTACGACTTTCATATGCTAATATGCATGTTTAATCGAGATATGTCAATTGCAATCAATTTCAAAAATAAAATTTTTCTTTAACTTTTTATTGGAAATTCGTTTATTTTATACATAAAAATGAAATTTTTAAGTGTATAAATCATTTTTCTGATTAAAGAAATTGTTCTTACACCTATCAATTTAAAAAAAATTCATCTAAAAAATGTTATACTAAATGCGGGAGAGTTATTATGTGTTTGGCGTTCCGTCATTTGCCAATTGGTGGACCGGTGGCCGAACGCGGCAAAAGCGTCCATGATTACCCGCTATGTGTTTTCACAATACCGACCAAACTGTTTAATTTCCCGTCGAATAAAGCGCCGTGATTCGGCGGCATTTGAGCGACTAGAAGCGACCGGTAGTTGGTCGAATCCCGCGATATGTGATGATTAACTGCAGCCAATATGCTATCCATTTGTCGTCTATTTGTTTTTTTGCAAATTCACTCAGTTCTGTCACGAAACTGCTGTAAACAATGTAGTAAAATGTAGTAGAACTGAGAAAAAGTGAATCTCATCTACAAATACGCCGTGAAGAGACTCAAGGGAATCTAAGCTTTACCGGCTTAATTCGGTTTGATTCATTCTGAAATGGAAGTTTAGTTTTTAATAAAGTTATTAGAAAGCGATCCAATTTCGGGACATATCTGATTGGTTTGTCCATCAAAGTGATTTACTCGGATTATCGTTTTGATTCAGTTCGGACTTGGATAGTTGCAGCCTAGAATTAAATGTTAGGTTAGTTTTAGAGGTGAGAATACGATTTGTGATCTGTTTACCTGTGTTCGGTTTTCATATTCACTCGTTGTTTCTGGTATGAAAGGAGGACGGCGAGTTGTACACTTGGATACAAGATGAGTTTTGTTCATTAAGGTTTTCCACAGGATTTCGCGTTTGTCGGTCGATCTGGGCGTCATAAACCCATTTCGGAGGTTTTTATGCTCTGTAAAGATTTTTCTTTGATTTTAAAAATGTTTTTGTATTTTAGCGCCATTGGTTAACATGAAAAAAGCTTTGGGTAGGAATAAAAACAAGATCATGGCAATATTCATTGCCAATATTCATTGCAATATTCATTGCCATGAAAAAAGTGTGATTTTTTTAGACGGATAAGTGAATTACTGTACATAAAAACGTCAATTTTGCATATTTTAACATGAAGAATGCATAATTTAACATAAAAATGCATAAATTAACAAAAATGCAAAAATTGAAATAAAAATGCAAACATTGACACGAGAAATGTATAATTTCACGTGAAAAATGCATTTTGACTAGCAAAATGCAGTTTTTACACGCAAAATGCCTTTATGACACAAAGATACATTTTTTGACAAAAGGAAAAATCACATTTTCGTCATTGATAAATCACTTTTAAGTGTATAATTGTACAACTTTACACTTTTTTCCTTGATATCAATTTTTGCAGGTTAAATATGCATTTGTGCATGTAAAAATGCATTTTTGCTGTTAATATAAGATTTTTTTTAAGTAATGCAATTTTGCAGGTTAAAAATGTGTTTTTGCAAGTAAAAATGCATTTCTACACCTAAAATGAATTGGTGCTGTCGAGCAGACTTTACTTCACTTCACTTCACGCTAGTTTGAAGGCCAGGTGTAATTTGCAGGATAACATGCATACGATCAACCGGATTGACGTCTTAAGTCGTCTTTCGATAATTTCATACATTAGAAACGTGCCTTGTAAATAAAAGGATGAATTCAAAGTGTCTTATTAATGTTTTAATATATTTTTTATATTAATTACAAATCATTTATATATTCTTAACCAATTAATTGAGCATTCCACAATATTATAACGCAATGTTTACTAGTTTTTCCGCTCGTTTTATCAAACAATTCGCACCTAAAACGACATATTTATTAATTTATTTATTTACATATTTTTGTTTTTTCTTGTAAAATATATATTTTTTAAATTTTCGTTACCTAATTGGCATTTCCAGAGAATAAAATGGATTTTTAAGTGCAAAATCCACATACATTTCGTATATCCGCTTCAAAAGAACGTCTATACCCATTTGTTTCGGATCGGTAACGACGATAAATCTAATTCCTGAAATAAAAAAGCGAGAGAAAGAAATAAAATACAAATTAGGGATCAAATCTAACCAGTTAATATCTGAAAACAATGAACTTTGAACGTGTCCGCTTCCAAAACTTCGATTCCCGACGACTGCACTTCTGGGTTCAGTTGCGACGCAAAGCCGTACAATCTGTTAAAGAAAAATTACTTAAATTATAACAAAATTCCAAAAATACAATTTATTAATTTCTTACGAATGGAAAATGCTGGCGAAAAATATTTTCCGGTTTATGTTTAATTTCGGTTTTCAGAATTTGATACTTAGCGGATAATTCTCCTCGTTTTCGATCACTTCAATCGCGTCACGGCCGTCTTCGAGTTGGCGACCGATCACCTGCATGTCGTTGATGCCGAGCAGTCTGTGCCCAACTAAACGAAACGAAATAAAGCATTTAGATGCAAAAATTAACATTAGTGGGTGTATGTTGATAGCCTTTGATGTCGTCGCGCTGCCCGAAAGCCACGACTATTTTTTTATTCAGACATTGTGATCGTAATGAAAAATCAAACTCCCTCTCTTGCTCACAATGATGTCATTACCTTTAGTAAGCTGCACTATCATTGGTTGGTTTTAGCGGGAATGTGTGGAGGCCTGTGATTGAAGGCGGCTATGTCTTCCCTATGCATCCAGCTGTCTTGTGTTTTCCGTCGCTGCTAATTTCTGTTCTCCGAAAAATCGGAATTGGGGTAGGATACGACCACGGATACGACGTGATACGACGTTCATGAAATTGCTATCTCTAAGCTAACATTGGACTTTTTTTGTAGTTTGCCGATCTATTAGATTCGTAAGTCTTTTCAAGGCACCGTGATCTTCAGTGTCGGAGCACGAAAACATTCTGCAGCCCGTCTGTGGCCGTAGTGGTAAGAATAGCTGAATGTTTCCGTTATGTTGAATGTTTAAGTTATTTAAGTTGTTTGGTTGCCCAAATCGTAACCAACAGATGAAAATGAAGAAAAAATGAAAATCTCACTTGATTACTGTAAGAAAGTGATAACATAGATCAATATTATTTATGAAAAGTGTGCTTCTAATGTTTGATTTTATTTTAAATGCCGTTTTCAACTTTAATTTTAAAATGGTAATGTTTACACTCGTTCAAAGTGTGTACTGTATAAACATCAATAAGTTATAAAATTAATAGTTTTATTAATTTTATGAATGAATTTAATGAGATTTTGATGAATTGCCAGTGAATTAGATGAGATTTTGATAAAATTCAAGTGAATTTGTATATGATTTTGATGAAATTCAAGTGAATTTGATAAGATTTAATGAATTTTGATTGATTTTAAAACGTTTTTTTGTAAATTTCCTCAGAATTTTGAAATTTCGACCAAATTCTGAATTTTTAAGGCAAATTTTGACCGGATTCCTAAATTATTTAATAAGTTTTGACAAAATTTGTAAATTATTCAATAAATTTTGAGCAAATTCCTAAATTATTCAATAAATTTTGAGCGAATTTCTAAATTATTTAATAAATTTTGACCGTATTTCTAAATTATTCAACAAATTTTCACCGAATTCTAAAATTATCCAATGAATTTCTCACAAATCTATGCATCTTTCCAAATTTATCTTGTTACGCCACGCCACATAATTCCAAACAAATGCCCCAAAAATTCCTTTTCAGGTGGCCAAGCATCAAAATATTAAAAGAGCCCGATCCAACAACTTGAGTATTATAACAATTTTTTTGTGAGAAATGGGATTAGTAAAAGTTGGAGCCCCTGGGATACCCGCAGGTATTAGCGTCAAAGAGAAGTAATCATTTTTTATAAATGTTTATAAATGATCGGGGAGGTGTTTGGATCCGGAAGGGAATATGTTTTTGCTTGGTATAGCTTGGGATATGGGAAAAAGTGCACTTTTTCACTTGACTATTTGCTTATAAATATACCATCAATAAGCTTATTTTAATTGTTTTAAATTCAGAATGTTTATTTTCGATGTGATAGAAGAGATCTGCCAGTTTACGAGGCAAACGTTTTATACAAGGAGCTTCGAGTTATGTTATTATATCAAATGCATTCATTTATGTTATTATATCAAATGCATTCATTTATGTTATTATATCAAATGTATTCATTTATGTTATTATATCAAATGCATTCATTTGTTATTATATCAAATGCATTTTACTAATTTCCATTTTTCAATTTCAGTAAAAAAAGAAATATTAAATTAACAATTTATATTTTTCTATTTTTATTATTCTTATTTGTCAATTGGTTTATGAAAGTGGAATTGGGTTTCTAAGAATAAATCACAAACTATTTATTATTGTTTTATTATTTAATTGAACTTTTAAATGGAATTGCAAAATTCACAGGAATGTGAGTTACATGAATAATAAGGTCTGATTAAACTGCCATATTCATGCTGATTTCTCGTAGATGTGTACTATACTTAGATGAAAAACGCAAGTAAATTTAACCAATTGTCTGACTTCTAACGCCATCAGTTGATAGCATTTGACACTCGGAGGAAGAAAGTTGCTTAAATCTAAAATTTCTAGAAAAACAAAAACTAAACAAAAATTAAAGTCATTTATTTTATGTGTTTAAAAGAAAACAAAATACTCTAAAATAAACTTCATGGTTATTAATGTAAATTATTAAAACGAAATAAAATAATTCAAATTTCAAACTCATAATTCATAATTAATGAAAAATACACGAAAATAAATAATTAAAACACCGATTCAGCTCGTTTCGCTTTATCGGGTCGGTCGTTTCTTTGCGTTGCATCGCATTTCCTGGGTGAAAAACACACAAAATACTACTTTTAAATGTATAAATGTGAATTGAATGCTCCAACTGGTCATACAGCCCGCACAAGTGAACTGGAACGGGACAGCATTTAAATACATGTAAAAATGACAAAAAGCATTTTAAAACAACAACAAAATTATTAAAGCTCTGATATATCATTGCAGGAAGCACCTACACTGATGTTGACACAGAAAGACCCTACAAAAAGCCACTTAAAGCTGGGAAAAAATTCAGATATGTGATAAATGAATAAATTAACTGTAAGAATGAAATTCAAAACTTTTCTTTGCATTTTCAGATAACAACTTATTCAAATTGCAATCAGTTTTATGAAAGTAGAATTGGGTTTCTAAGTATAAATCACAAATTATTTATTATTATTTTATTATTTAATTGAACTTTTTAATCAAATTGCAAACCTTATTATTCATGTGAGTAACATGAATAATAAGGTTTGATAACTGCCACATTCGTGCTGATTTCTCGATGTATGATATACTCAAAAAGGATATAAAGGTAGTGAAAATCAGAAATAGACAAAAACAAGTAAATTTCGCCAATTGTCAGACTTCTAACGCCATTAGTTGAGAGCATTTGACACTAGGAGGAAGAAAGTTGTTTCTATCTAAAAATTCTGGACAAAATTGGATGGAGAAGAGTTTAGAAACGGAAAGACTAAAGTGAAAGACTAAGAATGGGAAGAGAGCTTTTGCAAAAGACATTCTTTAGGCTTATGTGCAAATTTGTATGTTGAATTATAAATTATATTTGGATTCATTCCAGCAAAATCAGGAGGGGCATTTGGATTTGTTTTTTTTGAATAATAAGTGAATCAGAAAAATAAAAAGTTCTTTAGCAGTGTTAGTCATAAAAGAAAATGTTTATTTTAATCAAAGGAAAGACTAATCTATTTTAAATGTTCTTTAAATTATTTTTTAAGATAAAAAAGCTGACATATTTTAAATGTCGTCATTTCATTCTTTTTAATAATGGAAAGAGTATTACAGTGCAGAATATATTCTGTGGAAAAGTTTTTATGATTTCCTTTCTAGTCCCAAGAGAGAACAAATTATGCACATTTCTGCATCCAGCTTAGAAATGCTAATTTCCCTTTTTTAATTTAAGTAGAAAAAGGCTGTTCCAATTCAATAAGTCCCTTGTCTATTAGCATTTTTCGTCTATTAGTTATTTTCTCCAACAACTCCATGTAGATCCAGTCTTGCGCACATTCTTGCAATACCAATGTTGCTAGTGGAGAATTTGACAATAAAATATTCTGTTCCAGTTTACTCATTAGTAAGAACAAAAAACAGTAGGGAATTTTACAGCTACGCTTAACAAACGGTAACATTCTTGAAAAATCTTCGGAAAGAATAAAAATTTTTTCTTCATTCGAAAATTTGGACCATACGAATTTTATTGCACTTTCGTTTCCGACTGTTGCAAACAACATCAACAACAGAAACTTGCTCCCCACGTCAACTGCTTCACGTTTGATGACAGCAATCCAAAATGTTATTACTTGTACTTTGATGTTATCTGCTTGTATTTCGTTGATGATGGTGGTGAGTGCCTCGGGAACTCGTTGCCATGCAATTTTATCTTGATCTATGATGAAATACTTGAAAGCGATTTTGGATCTCGTAATCACTTTTAATTTTTCGTCTGACACCATCAGGCGTGCTGTTTTTTGATAATTTATTTTACCATGTGATGTCCACTCAGCGTATTTGTAGTGGCACATCATTTCATCCAAATTATTAAATATGTCAGATATATTAATTAGCCATTTGCGTAGTTCTATTCCAGTTAAGTTCACAATTTTAACCAACGATTGTTTTAAAAATGGAGGCAAAGGTAATTTATCCACGTTTTTAGAAATTATTGTGTCAACATCTTGCCAATTCGCGTTGGTTGCTTTAGTGGCGTTGATAGTGTAAAAAATATCGTTAGTTTTCCATAAAATTGTGGCAATTTTGATTAATGCCGCACGTTCCAGCAGTGGGACCGAAAGTGTTATTTGCATTTTGCGATCGACTCTGTTTGTAGAAGCTAGAAGAATGTAAAATAGCTAGTTGTCTTTTAAACATCTTATTCAATTTAAAAAATAGGTGAAAAAACGTGTGTTTGAGCATAATTCAATTGCAATTCCTACTGTTTAATATTTATTGAAAGTTAATTCCTATTTGCTAAAATACAATTCAAAATTTTTGACTGTCAATTCTAATTTACAGAAAATTAATTCAAATTTACAGAAAATCAATTCAAATTTACAGAAAATCAATTCAAATTTACAGAAATTCAATTTAAATTTATTGGAATTATATTCAAGTTTATTAAAATTCAATGCAATTTTGTTGTTAATAAAAGAACCCAATGTATATAGGATAATAAACATTTTAAAAAACCGTCGACAGCTGATTACTGGTTTTAAAAGCCTTTTGCCAGCTGGTAACCAAGCATGAACACAGAATTGAAACTCGATTTCGATTACCGGATGAATTTTCAGAGAAGGGGAAGAGCTGTCATATTTAATCATTACATTTATGACATTCTAGGTCTGGCACCACGGGAGCAAGTAGATTTAGACGAATGTCTATTTACTGATATTTTGTTGCATTGGGGTTTCACTAGGTCTGATATTATTATTGTTCGAAATGCGAGCTACGCCGAGATTATGGATGTATTATACGATTGTAATTAATAAGTTAGATTAGTTTGTGACGTCATTTATTCTATCTTTTTTTTGTTTTTGTTATTTAGTGGCGAAACGGGAGAATCACAAAGATTACGACGTATTTGCTTGTGCATTTTCCTCATATGGTGATCAAAACCTGCTTTATTCACGGGACAAACTATTCCCCATTTCAGAGCTGTGGAAAAATTTCACGGACGCCGAGTGCCCATCGCTTAAAGGCAAGCCGAAACTCTTCTTTATTCAGGCAGATCCCAAAGCTGAGTTGGATACGGGGATCAAAGTGCAAGATCCGAACATCATTCAAGGGAAGATTCCATGCTTAAACAAGGAAGCTGAAGACGGCACAAACTCGAAGACTGAGATTGCGATGTCCTCGAATTGTGTTGAAAAATCACCGGATAAAATTCTTGTGACGACTTCAAACGACAAAATCGTATTGAAAGACATTGTAGACCCCGAGGACAACAACGAATCGATCTCCAACACGCAAACGGATAGCAAACAAACGAACGAGAGTAGCCGAAGAAGTAGTGACGGGAGTATTCGCAGCATGTCGTCGTCATCGCATGATGATTATGATGATGATTATGATGATGATAGTGGTGATGATGATAGCGACAACTCCATCCAGTGCCTGAAAAAAGCATCAAAATATCTATTCCGGCAATCACAGAACCGTGAAGCTTTCAGGACTGGCGAGAGTCAGTCTGCATTCATTGGCTTGCTGGGGACATGTAAAGGAAACGACGAAGCTATCAAAATCAATCAGATTTTGAAGAATTACCAAAACGAGGCGCTTGCGTTTGATTCCAAGTTGATCGAGCAGAGTGGAGCGTTTCAAGGACCCCAATATGCTGACATTCTTGTCGCCTTTTCTACGGCTGAGGGTAATTTAAATTTTGGATTTTTAGATTGTTGTTTTACTCTTTTTTGTTCTATCACAGATTATTTTTATACACTTTATCATGTTGTGATCGGAGTAAGTGACGTGGATTTATTGAATATTTTGACCATCGTGAATTCACGGACGTTCAGAAAGGAAGATCGAATCTCTTGTTTCCGTTCCTCATATACAAAATGTATTTCTTATTTACAATCCACACTCACAAAATTTGTTTATTTTTGCAATGATTGCCACTTGTATAATCATAAATAACTTTTGCTGTTAGTCACAGTATACTAAACACACCTGAGAACTCATAAACAAATGCTGTTTCAATACGGTAATTACTATTAATTGATTAAATACATTTTAAATTTTTTCTTAAATATTTAAAAGCAGTGCCGTTATTTTCCAAATTTAAACAAACATTTTTTAAAAGGACAATTAAATAAATTTCACTTTTCAAATCTAACGTTTGTTGTAAAATTGTTGTTATTGTGATGCTTCCATTTAACTTTCTTTATCATTTGACCAGTATTGCACATATGTCAGGTTTTAAATATGTTATTCAAGATGTGTGCGTGTTAAAACAACTTATATAATCGATTTCCTCTTCAATTTTTTGTTTCCATGATGCGCAGTTCGCAGCTCATTCGGTCAGCGCATGCGCAGCTCTTAGCTCTTTGGCTTAGCGCATGATGCGCAGTTCGCAGCTCATTCGGTCAGCGCATGCGCAGCTCTTAGCTCTTTGGCTTAGCGCATGATGCGCAGTTCGCAGCTCATTCGGTCAGCGCATGCGCAGCTCTTAGCTCTTTGGCTTAGCGCATGATGCGCAGTTCGCAGCTCATTCGGTCAGCGCATGCGCAGCTCTTAGCTCTTTGGCTTAGCGCATGATGCGCAGTTCGCAGCTCATTCGGTCAGCGCATGCGCAGCTCTTAGCTCTTTGGCTTAGCGCATGATGCGCAGTTCGCTGCTCATTCGGTCAGCGCATGCGCAGCTCTTAGCTCTTTGGCTTAGCGCATGATGCGCAGTTCGCAGCTCATTCGGTCAGCGCATGCGCAGCTTTTAGCTCTTGAGCTTAGCGCATGATGCGCAGCTCACAACTCATTCAGTCAGCGCATGTGCAGCTCGCAACTCATTCGGTCAGCGCATGCCTCGGCGCATGCGCAGCTCGCAGCTCATTTGGTCAGCGCATGCGCAGCTCGCATCTCATTGGCACAGCGCATGCGCAGCTCATTGGCACAGCGCATGCGCAGCTCATTGTGTGGCGCCTGACACAAAATATTGTACTGCGTCTCAAATAAGAGACCCCCCCCTATGTGTTTTCAGCACTGGTACAAAAACTCCTCGGTTTTGGAACATTTAGATCGAGGTAACATGATAAAATACCAGGTAACGTTTCGGTAGCGTTTGGCCTTAAGGCCTGGCCAAAAGCCGCCGGACCGGAAATATAGCAACGGGCCGCAACGGGCCGCAACGGGCCGTAACGAGCCGTAACGGGCCGTAACGGGTCGAAAACGGGTTGAAAACGGGCCGTAACGGGTCAAAAACGGGCCGTAACGGGTTCAAAAACGGGCCGTAACGGGTTCGAAAACGGGCCGTAACGGGCCGTAACGGGCCGTAACGGCCCGTTTTTGACGTAAATCTGAAAACAGGATTTGGGATTAATGTCTATGAATGTTGTACGTGTTTTCATGTACCTGTTGTCGGTTGTTGATTCGTTAGATTTACGTCGAAAACGGCCCGTTACGGCCCGTTACGGCCCGTTACGGCCCGTAACGGTCCGAGGTCGTACGACCTGAAAACGGGAAAATTGAAAGAGTCGAATGCGAGACCACGTGACTCGAGGCGTGGTTTTTGAAGAACGGGGGTCGTCCCCCGGCCGCGCGACAACGCGCCACGGGTCGGACGAGGTCGCGGATCTCGGGTCGTCCACGGA
The DNA here is from genome assembly GCA_949358305.1 of Strigamia acuminata. Taxonomy (NCBI): domain Eukaryota; kingdom Metazoa; phylum Arthropoda; class Chilopoda; order Geophilomorpha; family Linotaeniidae; genus Strigamia; species Strigamia acuminata. Next base: position 16,474,146 of record OX442317.1, on the reverse strand, counting down.
TTCGCTTTTACCACGACGAATCTCGCGCGACGACAACCCTGTGAAAATACCGAATCTAATACGAATAATAAACTCGACGAAAACCACATAAATACTTACGATATAAACTCGAACGTCGTCCATCGACACTCTTAGCATTCCCCCGGACATTTTCCGGAAGAGTTTGACCCGATCGGAATCCGAGGAATAGTCACCCCCAAAATGCGGATTTTGCGGCTGCTGCGGATTCCGAAGGTTAAAAGAAAAAAAGTGTTTGAAATGATTTAATGGAGTTGTTGTAAAAAGTAAAAGTAGGAGTTGTGTTCAGTAGTTTCCGATCGAGAAGTTGTAAATTGTAAAGGCTGTAGTGGAGAAGCTTTAATCATTAGATGTGGTGATTTTGATTAATTTAAAAAGTGTGAAATTACAAGTGACAATCATTGTAACTGAGGAGGAATGTTAGATTCTGATTGTAAATTAGTTATTAAGTGAGATTTGACTGTGTAATATGATTGTTGTAACAATATGCCATGGCTGGTGATTGTTTGGAAACTAGCCATGGCAACACATATATTCTGGAATTCAGTCGTGAGCGACAGGCCAATAAATGAAGAAGTTGCATGTATTCTTCCCATCTAAATCGAGTGTCGTGTTTTATTCATAAGGATTTATCATTCCGTCAAATTCCGTCAAAATCCATCAAAATCCGTCAAATTCCGTCAAATTTTGTCAAAATCCGTCAAAATCCGTCAAAATCCGTCAAATTCCGTCAAATTCTGTCAAATTCCGTCAAATTCCGTCAAATTCCGTCAAAATCCGTCAAAATCCGTCAAAATCCGTCAAATTTTGTCAAAATCCGTCAAATTCCGTCAAATTTTGTCACATTCCGTCAAAATCCGTCAAAATCCGTCAAAATCCGCCAAAATCCGTCAAATTCCGTCAAATTTTGTCAAAATCCGTCAAAATCCGTCAAAATCCGTCAAATTCCGTCAAATTCTGTCAAATTCCGTCAAAATCCGTCAAAATCCGTCAAAATCCGTCAAAATCCCGTCAAATTTTGTCAAATTTCGTCAAAATTTGTCAAAATCCGTCAAAATCCGTCAAATTTTGTCAAATTTTGTCAAATTCCGTCAAATTCCGTCAAATTCCGTCAAAATCCGTCAAATTCCGTCAAATTCCGTCAAATTTTGTCAAACTTTGTCAAAATCCGTCAAAATCCGTCAAAATCCGTCAAATTCCGTCAAATTCCGTCAAATTCCGTCAAAATCCGTCAAATTCCGTCAAATTCCGTCAAATTTTGTCAAATTTTGTCAAAATCCGTCAAAATCCGTCAAAATCCGTCAAATTTTGTCAAAATCCGTCAAATTCCGTCAAATTTTGTCAAATTCCGTCAAATTCCGTCAAATTCCGTCAAATTTTGTCAAAATCCGTCAAAATCCGCCAAAATTCGTCAAATTCCGTCAAATTTTGTCAAAATCCGTCAAACTCCGTCAAATTTTGTCAAAATCCGTCAAATTCCGTCAAATTTTGTCAAATTCTGTCAAATTCCGTCAAATTCCGTCAAATTTTGTCAAAATCCGTCAAAATCCGCCAAAATTCGTCAAATTCCGTCAAATTCCGTCAAATTCCGTCAAATTCCGTCAAAATCCGTCAAAATCCGTCAAATTCCGTCAAAATCCTGAATTGTCTCAACATATAAACTCATTTCATAATTTGGATCAGAGCTACACTCGCTCACTTCTCATTTATTCACTCACATTACATGTTCTGCATTCTAGAATTCTAGTTGCTAAGTTACATTGCATTGTCATCAAGGTATTGTTAACTCTTACAAAGGAGAGCATATCAAACAATCAGATAATTTACTTATTAAATCAAAGCTAAAACACAGCATTCCTCCCCAATTATCAACTTTTCTTTTGTAATTCTAACACATCAATTTCTAATTCAAACTCCTCGAAATAAATTATCTTGACTTTGCATAAACCGACAGGGACTCTACTGCTTGTCTTTATTCTTGTTTTTATCCGCCATTCGACGCAGCAACAACCGCGTACGCTCAGCGTCCTCTTTGCTGTATAATTGTGTGGGATCCGCGTTTGTTTTGCTGGTTTTCCTCGCTGGTAAACCGGTGTGTGTCGCATCCCTTGCTGGAGGATCAGTCACGTTACTCGGGCCAGGCTGGTGTTGCGAGCAGAAACGCAACAGAAATAATGATTAGTTGAAGAAAGAACTTCGGTTCTTTTACCTGAGTCGATTTAGCCTCCATGTTAACCAATGGCGCTAAAATACAAAAACATTTTTAAAATCAAAGAAAAATCTTTACAGAGCATAAAAACCTCCGAAATGGGTTTATGACGCCCAGATCGACCGACAAACGCGAAATCCTGTGGAAAACCTTAATGAACAAAACTCATCTTGTATCCAAGTGTACAACTCGCCGTCCTCCTTTCATACCAGAAACAACGAGTGAATATGAAAACCGAACACAGGTAAACAGATCACAAATCGTATTCTCACCTCTAAAACTAACCTAACATTTAATTCTAGGCTGCAACTATCCAAGTCCGAACTGAATCAAAACGATAATCCGAGTAAATCACTTTGATGGACAAACCAATCAGATATGTCCCGAAATTGGATCGCTTTCTAATAACTTTATTAAAAACTAAACTTCCATTTCAGAATGAATCAAACCGAATTAAGCCGGTAAAGCTTAGATTCCCTTGAGTCTCTTCACGGCGTATTTGTAGATGAGATTCACTTTTTCTCAGTTCTACTACATTTTACTACATTGTTTACAGCAGTTTCGTGACAGAACTGAGTGAATTTGCAAAAAAACAAATAGACGACAAATGGATAGCATATTGGCTGCAGTTAATCATCACATATCGCGGGATTCGACCAACTACCGGTCGCTTCTAGTCGCTCAAATGCCGCCGAATCACGGCGCTTTATTCGACGGGAAATTAAACAGTTTGGTCGGTATTGTGAAAACATATAGCGGGTAATCATGGACGCTTTTGCCGCGTTCGGCCACCGGTCCACCAATTGGCAAATGACGGAACGCCAAACACATAATAACTCTCCCGCATTTAGTATAACATTTTTTAGATGAATTTTTTTTAAATTGATAGGTGTAAGAACAATTTCTTTAATCAGAAAAATGATTTATACACTTAAAAATTTCATTTTTATGTATAAAATAAACGAATTTCCAATAAAAAGTTAAAGAAAAATTTTATTTTTGAAATTGATTGCAATTGACATATCTCGATTAAACATGCATATTAGCATATGAAAGTCGTAAATAACTAAAATTAATGGGATTTAACTCTAATCCAAAACAATCACGGACCGGTTCATTTGGAAAGTTTATTTGAATATTATATAAGTATTCTAAATAATTATTGTTGTTAGTCATTAAAATTTGATAAACCAGGTAAATATCAGTTTTAACTAAGGGTTTATGTTCGTCAAGATTTGTCTAGCATCTAAGAATATTAATTTCTGAAATGTGTTTATTTATTTATTTATTTATTTTTAAAAATTCAGTACATTTCTTACAAAAATATTTCTTACAAAAACAAAGTGTAGAAATTTTAAAAGAAAAAAACAAACCTTAAACAAACATTGTTTTGAACCTAACAACTGCACATAACAAAAAAAAACAGGGTTAAAGATAGAAGTAAATGTGGATTACATTCAGGTTTGGTTTGTTTTTAGAATATTTTAATTTGTTTGTGATTTACGACAAAACCTTTACGTCACGGAAACCAACGAAATAAACAGCTAGCGAAATAAACGTAACAAATAGGAATTTTTAAGTGTATATAATAAAATGGAAAGTAAAATGTAATATAAATAAACGGGAATTAAAATAAAATATTTAATCAAGAAAAATTTATAAATAGTAATAAATTAGAGCCGTAGTGTAATAACTGAAATCGAGAATGGATAAATTGGTAGAGATTTACTATTTGCTGATCTGTGGTGAGGAATGATGAGAGTCGAACAAAGTTGAATTAGGAGGAGAAAAATGAAACATGGACCGGACGGTGGCGACATCAGCGGGGAATTTCTAAATTAATTTTGTAAACAACAGGGACATGGTGGAGAAGCCAACAGAGCAGAAATGGAAAGGAGGAAATACAAGACAAAAAAAAAATTAATGAAAAAACAAATTTTGTCAATTGTTTTATGAAAGTGGAATTGTGTTTCTAAGAATAAACTACTACAACTATTTATTATTGTTTTATTATTTAATTGAACTTTTAAATGGAATTGCAAAATTCACAGACATGTGAGTTACATGACTAATAAGGTCTGACTAAACTTGGTCTTATTTCTGACACGTGCTTGCACATCAGGTTAAGGAGTAAAAGAATCAGTAATGCAAAAAATCGATTTAATAATTTATTTATTGTAATCTCAATTAGTTATCCACGATTTAAACAGAGGTTTACGTTTATAACACTGGAGAAACATAACACAGAAGCTACTCGTATTTTGGATTTACACTTGGAAACACATACTATTCTTCTATTGTTCCTGCCTCCACAGATAGTCTTCTTCTTCCTCCTCCAAGGCTAGCTCATAGGCGGCCAGAGCATCGTCTTGCTCGATCTGGATACGCTCTTCCTCTTGTCGGTGCTCCTGCCTCCTCCGCTCTACTGCTATCGTTTCACGTGGGTTTGACGGAGCCACTTCAGCGATGATTCTACCCGGTCTTGGGGTCGGGCCATATCTACCAACTGCTCGGCCCCGTCCAATGGCCCAGTCTCGTTCCTCAGGCGCCACCCGCACTCCTCGGGGCACCATTTCGTAATGAACAGACCTTACTCCTTCGTCCGACACGGAAATTTTAAATTGATTTAACGGTATGTCTCTCGGGGTTCCTATTTGAGCTCTCTTTTCCTCTTCCGTCGATTGATAATATTCCTGCAGTCTTGCCACAAACTGGGTGCACAGAGTTAAAAAGGACGAAGCAAACTCGAGTATAATCAAGGCCAGCATCGTGAATGTTAACTGTTTAGCCGTCGCTTCTAATTCAATGCAAAAGAAAACGTCAGACTTTTTAATACGCTATCTAGGATTTGTGTAAAATTATTCAACGTATCTAATTGTTTTCCTCTTCCTGCTGACTTTTCCTGTAAATACGTGTTGAAATTAGTTTGAATTAGTTAAAAAAATATTTTTCCGGGCCCTTAGACGCGTGGGGCCTTGGATACTGCCCAATCTGATAACAGTTTAGACTTAATCTTTGCAATTCGGAAAAAAAATTTTTGGAGTCAAGGGTTTATGTGTGTGAAAAAAAACGGGGTGCTAAAAAAGATTTTGTTCTGAAAAAAAAAACGAAGAGAGAAATGAGATGTCCTATAAGCCTAACTATCCCAATTTTAATTCAAGTAAATACAAATTTTACATCACATTTACTTACATTATAATTTAGAAAACATGAAATTACAAGCAGAAATTTTAATAATACATTACGTAAAATATATAAAATATATATATATAAATACATAAAAGAGGAAATACAGGACAGGACATTTAGGTTGTTAATGTGAGGAAACAGATGGATTCGCCTTGTAAAAACGTTCTAGCGCAAATATGGCTGCCGTCAATTTATCTCTAGCAGCGCTAATATCGTCCAATAAGGCCATCGGGAAGTAAGGTTCCAAACACAGTTGTGTGGCTACACTGTGATTGAGTGGTGTTGCTGCATCCTGTTGACTGCCTGTTGAACTTGTCAGTTGTTCAGCATTAGGATTCGTAATTATGGGGGTCTGTGTTGACGGGGAGTAGAATTCTTTCTCGAACTTCCTCAAAACTGCTTCAGTCATCGAGTCAATGCTACTGTCTGACATATTACTGTATGGATTGGATTCAAAATATTTTTGCCATAAACAAAAAAGATGAAGATCACAATCTTTGATTCCGCATGGGTTATTGGGTGTATCGTTATCGCCCTGGTGAAGCTGGGTATCGCCTAAGATGCACGTGTGCTGAGAATTATCTGTCGTCATGTTCTGCATTTAGGAAACGTTCTGAAGAGGTGAAATAATGTTGAGCTATATATATATTACAGTTTGTTGCTTTGTGAATCATGGATTCATCCATGAATCATGGATGAATCATGGATGAATCCATGATTCACATGGATTGAAGCTCCCATTTCATCATTTGTTCACTTTTTAAATTAGATAGCAGTTGTTTATTTAAAATAAAAATGAGGTCAATTAAATGTGTGCTCCATCGAATTAGATTTTTACCCATCCATTTAATTTATTTTATTATCAAATGCATTTTACAATAGTATTATGAAACGCATTATTCAATTGTATTAAGAAATGCCAACTATTTGTCAGTGATATTAAGAAATGCTAATTTCCCTTTTTCAATTTAAATAAAAAAGGAAATATTAAATTAACAATTTATATTTTCCCATTTCTATTATCCTTATTTGTCAATTGTTTTATGAAAGTGGAATTGTGTTTCTAAGAATAAACTACTACAACTATTTATTGTTTTATTATTTAATTGAATTTTTAAACAAAATTGCAAAATTCACAGACATGTGAGTTACATGACTAATAAGGTCTGATTAAACTTGGTCTTATTTCTGACAATTCACCTTCAATTCACCTTTTTTTTATTTTCTACATTATTATGTGTGGCTCTGGAGAACTACACATAACAATTCTTTAGTTTTAAAATGTCAAGTGACCTTCAGGGCCTTTCGTGAGACAAGTGAAGAAAACCTTCGCACGTCATTGTAAACATGTTTTCTCTCTCTGAAAGCTAACATAAAACATATTAAACAGAGTTTTTAAGTCTGAAATCGCACCACTTTGAGAGCTTTTCCGCTCTGTGATTTAGTTTATGTTATGTTTTAAGATTGTTATTGCATTACATTTGTCTTATATGTTTTATTAAAATTGAAGCAAAATCCAGTTAAATGTTTAAAATGTTCACGTAAAAATTCGAAATTGTATCTTTTTTTATAAATAAATAAATTACTAATATTCATTTTCTATTTTTATTAAAGCATTTAATCCTTTTCAGAGTCTCTGTTGTACAGATAAAGATTTTTGCAGAGTTTGGAGAAAACATACAGCAAAACTGCACTTAAAATTGAAGAAGTAAACTGGAGTTTATTAAAATTGTATTTTAATTTGTACTTTTACAAATTTTAGTTTTATAGACAGGAAATGATTTTGTTTTTTGTTTTAAAAATAAACTTAAACACAAAATGTTTAATTTTTTAATGCAGCTGTACTATTTTACATGAAAATGCGGAGAGTAGAGGTGACACCATGCCTGCAGGAGGGGCACTGTGGAGTTGCTTGCGCACGGCGGGCATCGTCCAACACACGGGCGCTGCAAGTAGCGCAGAAATAAGCGTGCAAACAAGGTAGCATCAGATAAATATTTATGTAAACTGAGAAAATTTCTTTAATTTTTCTCTTTTTTTCTAATTCTCGGTGCACAAAATTACTAAATAAGAATGTAAGGTTTTAAATATTGTAAATAATAAATAAATAAATAAAGTGGATTTTTGTCAAAAGAGAGAACAACAAAAACAAATTGGCAACTGACTGCAAAACAGTCAAACAACAATATGTACGGTCGAAACGGTCCAGGAATAGTCAAACCAGCGCCTCGAACTCGGCGTATACAAAACGTTCGTTGGGTCGCTCGAAATGGCGATTCAAACGAGCCAAATCATTGGAAAAAGGACGACGGCGAAAAAGATCGTTTTCCTTCACAAATACTGAACAGATCCTTATGAGAATTTAATCCAAGGCTAGTTCTGGCCTAATAAACTTAAATAGCCGCTAAAACAAACAAAATCGAACGAGGAACAAAAGATACAAGGGCCAACGCCCGTTATTATCCAACATGGCGGTTGGAGGTTTGTAAACCTCCAAACTTGTGCAAATACGAATTAGAGCGGACATAAACTTTATTTTCAATCTAATTTGGACTTGGCAGTCCAAATTATCACTTGGAAACCGTCATTTCTCTTTTAATAACTGAAAGAATTTTCAAATAACAAAAATTTTAATTATATATTTTGAGGAAACACGTATTAAGCAAGTGATTTAATAAAATATGACATTTAATTCACACATTTATTGTAATTAGAAGAGTTTATGCAAATACAATTTCATTTTCTTTTAATAACAACTGAAAAAAATTTCAAATAACAAAAAGTTTAATCACGTGATCCGATATTTTGACGAAACTCATATAAGCGAATGATTTAATCAAATTATAACATTTATTTCAGACATCTGTAATTGAAAGGACGTTACTCATCATCGTAGTTAAACGCATTGAAGATGAGAAAAACAACACCTCTTAAACCTCCGCGGGAACTCATCATGACGGAAGACGAAATCAGAGCTCTTTTGGAAGGAGAGTTTGCGCCAGATAAATTTGTAAAGCAGAATGAAAATGCCAAAGCAGCCGATCCAAAGCTGGAAGACTCTAAAACAAAACATTCATCTAGGAACGTCCCCTTTCTCACAATGGACACTGATGTATGGGGAACGGAGTCGTTAACTGATGAAGCATCAACGAAATCACTTCGAGAATCACTGAATTATGAGTTCAATCACCAGCTATTTTTATCGGCTCGAGAATTGGCTAAACAATCGGCAAACCCATCAAACAGAGATGCGTCATTATCACCCATTGAGACCTCGGTGAAACTGCCAAAAATTGCAAAAATTGATCCGCGCCTTTGCAACAAACCATTTTTGTCAACACTAAAGGGACACGATGAAGAAGACATAATTACGACTAAAAAATACCCCATATTGTGTGAATTACTGACCAGGGAACCGCGCATTAAGGAGCCTATATGTGCACTGACACTGATTGATGAACTAGTGCCAGATAATACAATTGTCTGCTCATTGCCATGGAATCAGGCTACCCCCTTCAGCGTGGATTGGGCCAGCCAAACGCGACTGTTCGAAACCATCGTCTTTTCGGACCTTCATTTAACCCACTCATTAGGAGAGAAAATTATACTTCTAGTCAAGGAACTTTATCAATTGTTCTTTCTTCAGCATGTAGAGAAAGCAGTGGAGAAAAGTTATGCCACCTCAATTCACCAAGTGAAATTGATATTGCCAGGTATAGCGTTGAAATTAATCTACCACATCATTGATGAGATGCAGGCGGCGGCAGCATTCAAGTGATAATTAAATCAACAAAGAAATTAGATGTGTTTACGCGCATATAACGTTTAATTCACAAACTATTCGTGATGGCACTTAACTTTACTCTATTCCAATTATGATTTGTCAATGTGTATGTTCATTTGCTCAGATTTATTTCGAATTTTATTTTATATTGAAATATAAATTTCCTCTGTTAACCTTTAATTTAAAAAAAAAATAAGAAATAATAAAAATTTTTTTTGGCGACATGGAAATAAATTTAATCTAAGCAAATTTCGCCTGCTAAACCGCATTCGTCAATGCGGAATGTTGCCACTAGATGGCGTTATCGCAAATCAGCGGTAAATTCGAAATACGGAATTAAATGAATAACCAGGAATATATTAAATAAGTATTTAATATATTCACGTAGATTATTTAACTGGACAATAATATAACGATATATAATTGCATTGAATGATTGGAAGAAAGAATTAATCACATTCTTGGAAATGCGACCATGCGGATTAAATGATTAATGTGTGACTTGGGAATGTGTCTCCGGTATCCATTTCCGGTTCTGAGTATCCAGATCAGGTTTTGCTAAAGGATTAGCATAATCTGAAGTAGCATCTCCGTATCCACTTCCTGCGGTACGAGATTGGTGGAACTTAATCCCTCCAAGTATAAAACTCCCTGACAACAGGAAGTTAGAAAGTTGTAAAAGGAATATTTTGTTTGTCTGGTTATTTGATTATGGTCATGTCAAATAACTATCTTTTTGCAACTCTGGCGTGGTTCTACCGAACCATGCAACCCCCGTCAATTGAAGGCGAAGTTCGGACTGCTAATGTTTCCGTCAAACGGTCTTGCCAAGGAGAAAGCCCATCGCATAAGTATCCTTGTGGTCAGACAATAGAGCCATGTGCGGTACCAAAGTATTTAGTAACTGTCAGTAGCACTGTTACTGAAAGAGACCGACTCCATCACCTGTTGGTGTCAACACAGTCTGCATGCGTGTTGTTACCGCTAGTAGCACCAAGTGTTTGAGAAAGCACGTCCCTTCGGTAATGGTGCCAAAGCAGTCTATTTATGAGTAGTACTTCGTGTGGTTAATTCTGTTGTGCAGGACTGCGGGCTATACCCCCGTGAGTATCAGTACCGTCTCTCACCGTACTGTTACTTAGGGCACGAGCGATACGGTTCTGCTCGGCAAGGTGAATTTATGACGGCAATTGTGTGTGTTGCGACGATTAACTTGAATTTCAATTGTAGCTAAATATAAAACTCAATTGTTTAACTTGAAAAGTCAAGTTAACAACCGAAACAAGTCATGTATGTAGATTTATCTATTTAAATTTTAATTAAAGTGAATTGAGTATGGAGAAATAATTTTTTTTAAATAGGAATAAGTGCATAAAAGAATATTTCTTTAAGGTTTTTTTCTATTTAATGATACAAGAAAATCTGGATTACATCATATCTCGATTTTATATACCATATGCAGACAATGGTGGCAACTGTAGCTTTGGTGGCGGCTGTGGCTGTGGCTTCATCGTCGGAGTTGGCGCCGCAGGTCGCGGCTTCATCGTCGGAGTTGGCGCCGCAGGTCGCGGCTTCATCGTCGGAGTTGGCCACGTAATCGGCTGACTAGATGGTATCTTAATCCACCAGTATCGACACACCTCATGGAGGAATGGAAACAGCTCTTGCATATATTCACCCAGCGCTTGTTGGTATCTATTTGCCCCGCGGTAGTAAATACGTAATTTCTGCTGGTATCTACTCATCGTCAGCTCGTATCCATACGGCTGAAATTGGTTCATTTCGTGATGATATTCCTGGACAGCCTTATCGAATTGATTCACTTTATTCTGAAAATGCAAGGACTCCCGCATGTATATTTGAATGGGATGTTGGAATCGATCCCATGCTTGCGTGAATCGTTGATATTGCATCTTTTCTTCGGGAACACGGAGTATCTGCAGCATTTCATCAGGAAGACGGGGTAACTGGAACAGACTTTCCCATCCCACATTATGTGGATGTGGATAAAGTGCCTGAGTTAGTGGCGGTGGCGTCGTCTGCGGGGGCGGTGGGAGTGGGGGATTTACAGCCGGATCTAAAATATAAAAGTACAATAATGTTATAGTCCATGAAAAAAATTTTTAAATGTTTAAAAATTTAAAATATACGCGTTTTTGAGATTGACTTTTAAAAATTTTTGGAGGAGGGGTAATTTCTGTTTTATTATGTAATTAGGAGGGTGTGGGTTTGGGAATTTGTTAGGGCCATGTTAAGGAGGGGGGGGTCTAAAATGGCCAAAATTTGCGTTACGTAATTTATGGACTGCCCTTTATCCCGAATAAAAGAATAAATACTGTACATACGTTCCCATGTTTTGGGTTCTGCTTTGGGTTCTACATCTGCAAGAAGAATACTCAGTAAAAAAACTGTGGTGAATACAAGAACTTGTATAGCCATTAGTGGTGTTGTCAAAGTGCTGTCCTAGCAGCATGATTATATACTCTTTTGTAGTAATTATTAATTAATTAATTAATTCCAAGAAGTTTATAATACATGAATGAATCGATAAATATCTCATCAAGTTATTAGTTTTTGAATGCAATGTTATGATTCATCAATTTAGATAAGAAACCAAAGAAGTAAACTCTGGGAATTGATTGGGCTTAGTTAATACATTATAAAATGATAAATTTCGAAATTTTGGTAAATATTTTTTCATTATATGAAGAGAAAAGGACAGGATACTAAAACAATCTTTATAAATTAAATTATTTCTTCTGTTAGATAGATGGTTTATTCATTGTCACCCGGCCACGTGCTTCTGAATTCTTTTTCAAGAAGTAATCAATCTATCCCTAATTCATAATTAAATTCCCAAAACAAGGTCCAAAAATCAATCTTTTTTCTCGATTAAAGATCAAAATCTCGTTTATTTCATCGTAAAAAAAAAGCCGGACTCGTGTTAAGTTTTTAAAGATTTATATTTTTATTAATCCTCCCTGCCCCAACCTAGGCTCAAATTTGACCCCAGAAAATGTTTTTTTTCTCTATCGAATGAATGTTTTTTTTTTATGTTTGGTCCAAAATGTCATTTTTTTTAGTCTGAACTATCATTTTTTTGGTCCAAATGTCATTTTTAAAAATCCAAAATGTTATTTTGGTTCAAACTTGTTTTTTTTCGTTATACATTTTCGTTATACATTAAATGTGTGAGCTTGTTTTTCAGCCGGTGATAATTTGTAATTTTTAAAATGTATTAAAAGAATTTTAAATTCAAATTAATTTAATTCTTTTTATTTAAAATGGTGTAATACATTTATTTGTAAATGAATTGAATTACACATTTTACATTCACTATTAAACATTCAATTGACTTTTTTATTAAACAATCTTTTTATTTTTCATAAAATACAATATGATAGGAATCAATCTGATTACTGACTTAATCTTTGCAAGTCGGAAAATACCATTGATCGAATAAGTCGCGATTCTCGGGTAGAGATTTCGTTTCACGATGCCTTTTGACTGGTTCGTTAAATTATCTTGTCACCAGTGGTATACAAATTATTAAATTCATTTAAAAAATCTTTAACATCATCTTAAAGCGTGAACTCAATCGTCCTACGGCAGCAATTACGTAAAAACATGGAGCTTGGGTGTATTTTTACTCAACCGATTATAATGATGTCATAGGCGCTTCAGTCATACACATGTACGGTTACGACGGATTACATCACACAGTGTCTGTCGGTCGACAAAAGACATCCAAAGTTAGAAAAAACGTGATAAACCCAGGTCTTAGGCCCTATGGTGGTGGTTCTTTCCAAATGTGAATCGAATAAGCAACACCGGCATCGATTTGCAGGTAGTCTTAAAACAGATGAACTAATTCACCTTTTCAGTTCAAATTATTAATTTTTTTTTAATTTAGATTTTAGTCTGAGCTCGTTGGAGGATATTAAATAGGGTATAGATGGGTTTGCAACGAGGTGTTACAATAGTAGGGATATTCCAAATAACCGCAAATAAATAATACTGATTAGTGTTCATAAGTGAATTTGGTTCAGTTGTGTTTACAGATGGAATCACCGTCGTTTTATTTATCTCTGCCACCTGAAACTAGTTGGAGACGACAGTATGAATAATTATTTAATTTTGAATACAGAATTAGTAAATAATATTATTAATGTTTTTTTATCTTTGTGGAATTTAATGCCGAAATATCTAATTTGTGACGATTACCTTCTGGAGATAGCAATTGCTAAACTAAAGTGTGAACTATCTGTGTGAAAGTGTAAAATATGCAAACCTGATGTTTTCTCAAAACATATAACATTTATTCCGGTTGAAACTTATATAACTATTATGCCTACAAGTGGCTAAAATGACGATAAGTTAAACTATACAGTTATGTGGCAAAAGCCCTGAAATAATATCATTTGAAGGCTTCAGTCATGCAATAAGAATTTGTAACGGTCTTATTGCTGTGACGTAAAAGATGTCATCTATGAATGGCTTTGGCTTCTAAATGGTCCGGGGTTTGGTTCTAAAAGGCGTGTAAATGGTTAGGCTGGGTGGGTTATATCCGAGAGGTGCGGTTGACTTTTCTGTATCGTCACACACATCGCATCGCAGATAATTATTGTAATCAATAATTACCGCGAGATGTAACAATGTGAGAATAAATATTCATATTAATTCTATGGAATTAATCATGATATTTTAGAGTCACAAACTTAACTTAAACTGTGAAAATAAGTAAAATATATTAAAATAGCGCCGAGCTATTTTTTGCCCCGAGTGCAATCAACATCTAAGTTAGACTTAAATGTTCCGTCAAACCAATAACGAATTGAATCGAAATATCTCGCAGGAAAGGTTATCCATCGCCGGGAAATTACTCCACTCGGTCCTGGCTGGCGGGAGAGTAACCGGGAAATTACTCCGCGTCGATTACTCTGATAATGTGTCTGTGGAATATTAAATACTCCACTCTAGATGCTACATTACCAATGCGTCTGTGAATTTTACTCCACTCTAGATTCTGCATTCTACAACGGAATGTTGGCATGAAGCTGGAGGGAGTGCGTCTGTGGGTTGTACCCCACTCTAGATCCTACACTTAAATGTGTCTGTGAATTACTCACTCTAGTTACGACATTTCTACAACGGAATGTTGGCATGAAGAGGCGGGCAGTGTGTCTGTGAGTCTTCTACCCACTCTAGATACTTACACTAAATACAAGGTATTTCTACAACGGATTGTCGGAACGCAGAGAAGTATAATATGTGCTCAAGTAATATCAGTATCAAACAAAAACAGAACAAGAGCGAGCTATATCCGTTTTGCAGGGGGATATATACTCGGTGAGGAGAATAGCTGTTCAGTGATCCAATGGGATCACTGGGCAGTCAAATCCATCCAATCCCAGATCAGAGGAAGTGGATACTCAGGACATAGTCTTCTACTAGGTCCACTACAGGAACTGGATACGCAGGACACATTTTGGATTAAGTTTTTTTGACTATAATCCACAAGGAGTCCAACTCACAGTGGGTGATGAAGGGTGACTTCACCAGGTATAAAGTTTGCACATAATTCAATAGAATTATGTGACAAATAAATCAACTAGTTTTTAAACATCCAAAAGTATTTTAAAGTGTCTAAAGTTGCAGTGGAATAAAATATAAATAGTAATTTATATTTTATTCACTCAAAAATTGTCGAAATTTGAAATTACCGCTAAAACGTATCAGCGCCATCTATTGGTGAAATAATCGTCCTATACTAACAAAGTGCATGACAGTGTAACCGTCACAAGTCCCCCTTAAATATATGTTAATACCTGTATTAACATACTATTTATTCCGAATACCTTGAGGATCAAGACCACACTGTCATCTAGGGGACTCGAGCTGTAATCCTTGGTAAGCAAAAACCTTTATTTTATATCTTAATAGTATAAATAAAGAGTATTTCTTAATCAAATGCTTCAAAAAATATTTATTAGGGTTATAAAACTTCCAATTATCAATAATAACTTCCATCTCTCTTTACAGGTGGACTTACAACTGCATCAAGAAAAGGCGATAACTTAAACTAACATCAAACTCTTGTATCAAACAAACGATTAATAAAATTTAACAATTATTTTCACAAAACTTAACTTCTCACTGGAAATATAATGATTTGCAAAATAACACTTTACACGTTAAAATTCAAGTATTAAAATTAGTATTCATATAAACAAACTCACATTGACTCGTAATCAAATTTTAACAGAATTGTTAATTTAAATATTAAAGATCTTTGAATTATTCACAAAAACGGCATAAAATACACCTGAACCTGACTAACTCTTGATTTCATCTCGGGTCAAAAAATGGAGATGGGGAAAATGGACTCGTTACTTCTGGTCTTGCCTTAAAAGGGAAAATATCGGGAAAGTAACGGATCCCGACATCGTTGACGCTTTTCTAGTCCAACTCTTCATCCTCAATAAATCCTTCCATGGACGTAACAACTTCCGAGACGGCTGCGGGTGGAGAATTAAGTTGAATAGTTACCAATTCCGGTACTACGTCTGGTTCAACGTCATGGATCAGCGGATTCAGGAGCATTCTGTGCTGTTCCTCGGTGAATACTTCCAGGGGATCAGGCCCTCCTAACGGAATGGTGTTAGCGCTGGTTGGCTCGGAAAAAACCAAGTGATGGTCGGGTAAGCCAGAGTGCCATCCCTCACGAATCAACGGGTGAGCTGCTGCTGAGACCTGCTGCAAAATCTTACACCAAATAAAAGAGCGAGTTTGAAAAGATTCCGGCCGGGATGGATGAAAAATCCATTGGATCACGGCCAGCGGGACGCTTAAATCTGGAATTTGGTCATTCGAAATGGACACACTAATACGCTTAGCTGCTTCCAACAAAATTGGGAAATAATGTTCCACTTCCGCCTTAGTTTGCTCCGTGAGTGACATGTTTGGTCTCGGCATATATGGGTGGACCAGTAAAATAACCGGTTCAGCAGCGTCGTTTACTTCGGGGAGCGGAATGGTCGCTACAATCATGTTGTCAGCCGATGTTCCCTCTGGAAAAGCGGCGGCTTGCGGACCAGAATCGGATGCAACCGGCGGAGAATCAGACGCAACAACTGATGTTGGAAGGTTTTCCGCCGAGACGATTGGAGTTCCATCAATCGCAGGGGTGGGAGTTTCCGGCTCGCGTTGTGGCTCCGTAAATCCTCCTCGTGGAGTCGAGGTGCTGGACATTTGTGCCGGGTCTAGATAAATAGCTTGCTCCGGGCCCTGGTGGATGAGGCCACATTCGCGACACATCGCCCAATTGCGTGCGGTCGGCGTACTTAGCCCTTTGACGATGAATGGAAGAATTTCCTCGTTCCACATGCTTGATATGGCAACGCGCTTACCACCGTGACAGTTCACGCAAACTACGGCGTGAATGCCGGACAAAAGGGAGGATAACCACCCGCATCCTGCGCACAATGGGCAGAACATCAACTTCGATTTCGGCATGATGTTGGTTCCCAAGGCGGCAGCTTCCATGTCGCGAAATACATGTTCTCGCCGTTGCTTCCGATAAATCGGTAAGTTGAGCTCCGATAATGAGCGAGCTTGCGATGTTGGGCGGGTCAACGCCTCGGATGAAGATGCCAACGTGGACTTGGTGGGTCCTTTGGACTTGCCGGTTTTTCCTCGACTAGCGGTATCGCGAGGATTTCGTGGTCGAGCAAACGGTCTGCTGGTAGTCTGGGGCGGAGCTTCTTCATAAGATTCTTCTTCTTGTGAGAAGTCGTCTTGGCGCCGTCTCCTTGAAGCAGAACGGGAGTATTGTGACGAGTCGTCAGAAAAATCCCAATTCGGAGTCTCGTGGGGCGCATCATAGGTTACGACACGCTGACTCGCTTGACGGCCTCTGGAAGGACGTGAGTCGGTCGGGCTAACACCCATGGCGGTCCTAATTCGGGGCGGTACGAGATCCGGGTTATCACGGGCCCAGTTGGCGACGAGCTCGGGGTCAGAGGAGGGATTAACAAAGCGATAATCCGGTTCTTCAGACTCTTCTGGATCCCAATGCACGTACTGTCGCTTGCTAGCACGACCTCGGCGACTCATTGCATCTTCAAAAAATATAAATTTTAGTTGAGAACACGAATCAAACCGTCGGTAATTAATTTAATTTCAAATTAAATTAATTGTCGACCAACAACTGGATTAATTTCGCAATTAAATTCTTAAGTTCCTTTTGTTAGCGGGTTTCCTTCATTTGTCGAATAATTATTAAAATTAATAATTATTCTTGACTCGGTAGATAATTTCATCTTATCTTTTAAAACAATATCGTTGAAAAACTATTCAAATTAGTGTTTATTAAATAAAATAAACCTAATTTTTACATCTAAACGACATAATAACTAAACAACCTGTCAAAATACTGAAAAATATTTTTGCAGTATTTTTAGTATCTGACAATATACATGATTTTTAACTGTACGAATAACTCTATAATTCGTCCGAGTAAAAATCTATCACCGACATCTGGTGGCGTTCGTTAGTATCATACACGTGACTTGTTAACACATGTATGCTCACCAATTTCAAAGGAATTTAAGCGATATTTTTATCTTTCATAAAATAAACACTTACTAACTAGGTGCAGTCCTAACAGGGTATATTTGGCTAGTTTAACGTCTAGCTTCGCGTATTTGCGAGGGCTGCTCGGTTCCGGCGATGTCGGCCGATAAAAACGTTGTGCGGCGCGTGCGAATTCTAGGTCCGCCGTAATTAGCACTTTATGAAATAAATCATTATTAACCATCAAAATATTCAAAGGAAATTTTGATGCAATAAATATCGGAAATATTTTTACCAGAGAATTTCAACGTGATCACGTGGTGAGATTTTCTTTCGAGAAAATTCGACGAGTGAGTGGAATCCGTCAATTTCCTAAATTAACTGATATTTGGACACAAATTCAGTTAAAGTTTATGTAAAGTCGTTTAAGATAAAACATAGTTTAACTCACTAGAACCCGGGAAAATCACGTAGTCTTCGTGGAAAGTTGAGAGTTGTCCAGAGTTGTGTCCGTGTATGAAAACTTAACAACAAGTGTCAACTACTCTCCAACGAGGGGTTAAGGGGAGTTTCGAGGAGTAATCTGATTGGTTTGTAATTACTCATCTCGAAGTTTCTATTAACCCAAAGGGGAAAACATAGTTTCAAGTAAATGTTTACACGTAGATTAATTTAAATACAATCGGCCGTGTAAAAATAACTCAAACATTTGTTAAATTTTATCTACATTGGTGAAATGTTCTTATTAATAAAATTTAACAATCTTCGTGAATATGATTGGAAATATTTATTTAAAATAAAATATTTTCAATATATTGTGTCCTAACCCAACTTGACTTGTTTTAAACAATTTATGAGTTGTACAAAATCGGTCACGTATTTTGTGTTCGGCTTGGGTCTACGTTTAGACTGTCGAACGGGAGATGGAAATCTTTTCCTCTTTTTAGATGGATTTTGAGGAGTTTCATCCTCTTTGGGAGAAATCTGAGAAGTTTCCTCCTCTTTCTCTTCAACTAAATCCTCTGTTTTCATGGATACGGGCTCATTTATTAATTCTGGAGAATTAATAACTTGATCCGCCATCCAATCTGGAGTCGGGTGTGACTCGTTGGTGCCGACTTTCTGATCTAATGTCCATTCCTCAATCGGGTAACTTGGGATATAAGGCATTAAATCCTGTATGTTGATCGCTTTTGCTTTCGTGTTATCAGAAAGCTTACGTAGTGTGTAGGAACCTCCGATGAGAACAGCCGTAATTTCCCAAGGTCCATCACGTTTCTCAGCGAATCCTGCCGAAATCCCTTTATCTTTATTTGATAAAATATGTGTGGCTTTCCACACGAGATCTCCTTTGGCAAATTGACAAATATAATATTTGTCTTTATGTAGTCGATCATGCTTTTCGTAATTCGATTGAATTTTCCGATGCATTTCGCTGTGTGCCCGTCTAATTACGTCTAAAATGCTATAGACATAAGCTTCGGGATTCTCTTTGTCGAATTTGATGGCGTGTTTAGTAATACGCGGGTCAAATGGCAAAGGGACGATTCTTCCCGTATTAAGAATCATCGGTGAA
This sequence comes from Strigamia acuminata, assembly GCA_949358305.1. NCBI lineage: Eukaryota > Metazoa > Arthropoda > Chilopoda > Geophilomorpha > Linotaeniidae > Strigamia > Strigamia acuminata. The sequence goes on along the minus strand of OX442317.1, from coordinate 16,454,796 downwards.
CAATTTGTTGTCTCGGACTTAGCGGTGCGCATCGCAAAGGCAAAAGAATTTAAATATTTTGGCCAGTGGGAGTGAATGTCCGAGTATAAAGCTAACATCATCTTTAAAGTCCTGTTTGCTCGCTCTGTAATATTAGCGGCAGCGTGATATGGGCTAATATGAGCAATATCTACGTGATTTTTTCGACAAAAATCATTAAATATTGTCGACACGAATTGTTTGCCGTTGTCGGAGATTATCTTTTTTGGATATCCCCAACAGTGGAAAACTTCGCTCATCTTATTAACAATGCATTCACTTGATGCAGTTGCTAGTGGGAAGACTTCAATCCATTTTGTACAATTATCAATGATTACTAAAATCCATTTTAATTGTGAACGACCGGCTGGCTTTGGTCCCATCAGGTCAATGCTTATTGTCTCCCACGGGTTGGTCATGTTGTGGGGTGTATAGCTTGCCCGATGCTTTTGGTGTTGACTAGGTTTGTATTGCTGGCAATGAGTGCAACTGCGAACGTAGTTTCGAGTGTCTTTGCTCATTCTAGGCCAGAAATACATCTTCTTTGCTCTATCTAGGGTTTTACTCATGCCAGCGTGTCCCGTAAGTGGATGGCCATGGCATGCGAATAATGCACGTCTCACAAGAGAGCGTGGAATTACCGCCTTAAACCCGTTGCCGGAGTCGTTTAACTCTTCCTCATCGGTCGGAGCAAAATAAATTAGCATAACACCTTTATTTTCTTCCGGTTCGTCGAGAGTGTAGCCACGAATCGCGTTTAACCAATGTTTATCCGTGACACGATTTTTTAATTTTTCGTCTCCTTTTAGGTAAACAAGGATTTTACTACATGCTGGATCTTTAAGCTGCGCTTCGATAATTTCATCTCGCGTCGGCGGAACTACTTTTAGGATATCTGTTAGTGCCGTGTGTACATTTTCGTGATTACAATTGTGGACATCTATATGTCTGCAATTTTCTCTTGTACATCCTTCTTCCTCCCCCTTTTCTCCAGAATCATGAAATCTAACTGGATTATATGATTCTGAGAAAAAGTCTAAATTAAGGCCAACATTTGTAAGAAAATGTTTGCGTCCAGTTTCCGTCACTTGTAAAGATGCACACCTGTTTCCATTCCAAGTTGGATAGAAATGGGTGATTTCCTCTGGTTCGATATAATCATAATCCGGAGTGTCTAGTGCAGACAGTGGAGCGCGTGATAATGCGTCCGCTACTTGGTTCATTGCGCCACGTCTAAAAATAATTTTAAACGCGCCACATTGTATTTTTACGGCCCAACGACCAAACCTTCCGGATGGTTCCGGCGTACTCATCAACCAACTAAGGGCTTTAGCATCGGACTCGAGAGTGAAAGTCGTGTATTCTATATATGGGCGAAATCTCTCGATTGCCCATACAACGGCCAAACACTCCAATTCCGGCGTAGAATACCTCACTTCGGCCCCATGCAACACTCGACTGGCGTACGCGACTGCCTTTGGAACCATGATTAATTTCTGTTTCTTTTCACAGAATAACTCGACATCTTGGCAGAGCACTGCACCTAAGCCTGAATGAGAAGCATCTGTCAAAATGACAAAAGGCTTATTCATATCTGGCATGTGGAGAAGGGCTTGGTCCTTGTCACACAAAATATCTTTGATAGTTTCGAATGCAGTTGTTTGTGGATCATCCCACACAAACTTTGCTTGATCATGCATAATATTGGTCAATGGACGAGCAATATTTGCGATGTTAGGAATGAATTTTCGGAAAAAATTCGCAAGTCCTACAAATCTCTGAATGTCTTTAGAACAAGTCGGTTTGGGAAAATTCCTTACAGCCGAGACTTTGTCCGGGTCTGGAAGAAGAGATCCCTCGGAAATTAAATGGCCTAAAAATCGTAATGATGTTCGACCAAATTTTGACTTGTCTTTATTGATAGTTAGATTTGCGGCATCTAACTTCTCAAGTACGTCTTTAATATGTAATAAATGATTTTCCCATGTGTCAGAAAAAATAATTATATCGTCTAAATAGACCAGAGCATGTTTATATAAAGAGTCACCCAATACAGTAGTCATGAGGTGTTGAAAAGAACTAGGTGCATTACAAAGGCCAAATGGCAATCTCTTGAATTGAAATTTGCCTTTTGGGGTGTAAAAAGCAGTTTTGCTCTTATCCTCCTCCTCCATTTCCATTTGATGATAACCTTTAGTTAAATCAATGGACGTAAAGTACTTGGCCTGATTAGTATGATGAATTAACAGGTCAATACTTGGCATTTGAATTGCATCAACTTCTGTGATCGCATTCAACCAGCGGTAGTCGATACATAATCGATACTTCCCGCCGGGTTTAGCCACTATGACGGGGTGACTTATATAGGGGCCAGTGGCAGGTTCGATTAACCCATCGGCCTCCAGTTCCTCGACCAATTCCGTCATAATCGCCTTCTTGGCCGGATTGTACATTCTATATGGCTGGTGTTTCCAAGTAGCACCAGGTTTAAACTTGATGCCGTGCTTGGCCACCTTCGTACAGCCCAATTGGTCTCGAAATACGTTTTTTAATTTCACAAGAACGTTTACGAGTAGCTGTTTCTCTTCCGCCGAGCTGTTGCAGCCTTCAACGAGTTTTTCTGCCCAGTCAGGTGAAGTGGGAGTTCCTTCACCTTGGAGACCCAAAGTCCTAATGCTTGCTAAACAACAGTTAAGTTCAGTGGTCTCGTATGGTGCTGTCCATCCGGGCATGTCATCACAGGTGAACACAGCCCGTCGGGGATTAGGGTTTATCCCCGTTCTACGCATAAAATTGTGACCCAAAATCAACCCACATACATTCTTGTGTAGAATTATGAAGGTCATAGGTGTAACTCTCCTTTTATCGGCCCATTTGACACAAAGACAAACTTGACCGATAGGTCGGTGATCTATTCCGACCGCGCAGACACGCATTCCCCGGGGACATTCTTGTATGAATTCCACCGGAATTTCTGTGTTTGAGAGGAGTTGTACTCCAATAAAACATTGGGTGGCTCCAGAGTCCATTAGTGCGTTGTAATCCAGACCTCCAATTTGGACATTCATACGCGGATCATCTTTGCCACCATTGATTAATTTGCTATTGCAAAGTTTGCCAAGAAATACTTTTCGTTCTTTCTTGTTCCATTTTTCAAGTTTAAGAAGTTTTCTTAACTTGAAAACCTTGGGTACAAGCGGTTTCTTTGGCGCATTCCAACTTCCACTGAAAATACTCAAATTTTCTAGTTGGTCGGTCATGAATTTTAAATTCTCATCGACACCACCAGTGGAACTACTCGCCTGCCGACAGACAGGTACTGCTTCGTAAGAAATGACCAATGAGGGTGGTTTATTCTTCGAATCATCAACATAAGGCACTGTGAGATGACTAGGCTTATGTCTTATTTTAATTTCTTTTTTATGAAAAAATAAATTATTGGACAATTCCGAGAGAGGAAACAACTCTTTAGGCGAGGGTTGGGCAACTTGAACAACCCCCTGAATCAGTTTTTTGTCTCGTCGGGAGTGACTGAATCCGTGGCTGCTGGTAAATGCTTAATTAACAGGTCAACCATGTTTTTCTGGAAGTCAGTAAATTTGGAGTCTAAAGTTTCTGACGTAACCCAATTTTGTTTGGGTCGTTTAAACTCGGGGTTGGGAACAGAATGGTTAAATCTTTTATTTGAATTTAACGAGTCTGTTTTCCCTGCTAATTTTTTGGCAAGAGCGGGACATTCTCTTTTAAAATGTCCAGGCTCGTGACAGAAAAAGCATTTTCCAGTAGTCTTTTCATACTGAGCGGCAAATAATCGCTCCATTGAACCATCGTCAGTTGAGTCGTCATTTTCCGACTCGTCTTCATCTTCAACCTCATCTTGCGTTTGTGTTAAACGTAGTGCAGTTTTAGATGGAAAAATCTTAGATTTTTCGTGAAGTTTGGGAGTAGGATGATTCTCTCGATTATCGTACTCCAACTTTGCTGCAAGTTGAGAACTTTCAAACTTAGAGCGATTTGCTTCTACATATTGTAGAATGTCATCTACTGTAAAGTCACCATACATTCCTTGTGTACATAACGCCGTGAAACTTTCTTGAGTTAGATTGTCGAATAATTGCGCACGTCCAGTTTTATCACCTGGCGGCACTTCACCTTGTTCCTGCGTATAACGCAGAAGAAAACTATAAAGTGACTCGTCGGCTCGTTGTTTTACATTAAGAAATCGCCTTTCTCTTGTAAGTGGAACGAGATCGAAACAATCAAGAAAAGAGGCTTTGAAAGTTCGCCAACTGTTAAAAGTATGGCGTTGCTTATGGAACCAACGTTGTGCATGGCCTAATAGTCGTCCAGGTACAGCAGTGTGTACCATGTCGTCTAAAGGGATGCCTTTCCCGAGTGCGACAGCTTTGACGATTTCAAGGAATCGCGCAACCTCTGTCTGTTTCCCGTCAAAAATAGGAATCTCGATTCCTTTCCCAAAATTCTGACTGGGATTACTCGGGCTTCGGATTTGACCTACTAAACCCTGAATAATTTGTTTTACATTTTCGTCCGACAAATTAGAGGCAGAGTTCGAATTGGGTGTAGACCGACTTTCTTGGTCTCTGGGTGGCGGATTTGGCTCTCCTTGAAAATTTTGATGTCTATCAGGTGGTGGTGGAGAACGCGAATTATTTCGTCGGTGGAAATTATTGTTATAATTTCCCCCTCCACCAGCGTGAGATTCGTCACTACTCGAGTTAGGATCGGAGTCACGAGGATCACCAGGAGCTTCGGGAAATCGTTGATTTCTCGGCGGAGCTCGTCCACCTTGAGAGCGGGAATTCCTATAATTCCTAAAATCTCCATCAGATTGGGTGTGAGATTGAAAATTTTGATAACTTTCATTTCTCCCCCTTGGTTGGATCGACAGATTAGTTCGAGGCTGTGGAACTCTGAAAGAATTATTCAAATTCCCAGTGGGAGCGGGTAAACTATTATTTACTGCCGTCGCACTTGGCAAATTTCGGGAAATTGGCGCAGAAATATTTCCTTGTCCGGAATTTCCCATTCTTTCGGCCGAATTCGATCGCCAAGAGCTAGCTGGTAACTGAATCGAAGGTTGAACAGATAGTGAAGAATTTAACTGCCCATTGTCGTCACGAGCAACATTCATTCGCCATCCAGGTAATTGCTGGTAGCGATATGTGGCCGGTGAACGAGGGCCAGTTCGATCTACAGAAACACTTCGTTCGTTGGTTACAACTACATCGGGAGTAATTACACGATTTCTCTCGTGATGATTATTCGCCGTGTATTGTTGAGCTTCACACAAAGAGGAAAACTGCGTCACTTCCAATTGGTAATGGCGACAGTAAACTTCTAAATCATGCGGGACTGATAGTGGATCTGTTCGAGAACTACCTGGGTTGGAAACGTCTCTAGGAACATTTTCTTCCCCCTGGCTTTCTAAATCAGACTCCACAATTCCTCTTGGTGTTTCACACATACCACCCCGTCGTCGTGCTCCACGATTTCCTCGTGTTCCACGAACTCTTACAGGTCTACGGGCCATAATACTCAAAGAAATACACGTACAAAATAAAATTTAACTGAACTAGCGTAAATGTAACACGCTTAAAATTAAACTAAGAAATAATTTGAAAAAATACAACCTTAGCTGCTGAAGCTGAAGTGGCTTCGGGAAAGAACTGTCCTGTTGCGTGGTCAAGAATGGTCCAACGGGCACTGGTCACAAAGGCACAACTGGATGGTCGCACTGTCGAAAAGCAAGTGTGGCTGAATATTGGTTGTCAAACTAGCTTCCGGAAAACCTCCTTTGTCAAGACAGTCTGTTGTGATTGGTGATGTTGAAAAATTACTGATAATTTCTAATCCGAAACTCTCAACAGTGTCACATCTGGATGACCTACTCCGAGCTGCATCGTGAGTGGCTCTCTTTGGCACATTCTTTACCTTGTCAAGGATTAAGAATAATAATCCAGAACATTGGCAGAACAATAGAAAACTGGTCAAGTTTTCAACCAGTAAAATAAAATATTTATTTTTTAGTTAGCAGAATTTCTAGTCAAATTCGTTTTTTTGATCGAATTTCAAGGTTTCGAAATTTTTTCCAGAATATAGCCGAATATTCTGGGAAACTCAATAAACTCAAAATAGATTTTTCGTAAGAGATTCGGAATTATAATGAGTTTTTTCAAAATAATCCAAAAATTCGAATTCAGATATTTCCAAAAGATAATGAGAATTTTTTGAAAACAAATGAATATTTCACAGTAAATTTATAGAGAAAAAATCGGAAATTTTCTAATTATAATATCTACATAAAATAATCAAAAAATTCATTTTTCAATTTTACACTTGATCACAGAGTTCACTTCAATAAAACGCAACCTATCTCGGTAGAACCTCCACGTGTGACGATTACCTTCTGGAGATAGCAATTGCTAAACTAAAGTGTGAACTATCTGTGTGAAAGTGTAAAATATGCAAACCTGATGTTTTCTCAAAACATATAACATTTATTCCGGTTGAAACTTATATAACTATTATGCCTACAAGTGGCTAAAATGACGATAAGTTAAACTATACAGTTATGTGGCAAAAGCCCTGAAATAATATCATTTGAAGGCTTCAGTCATGCAATAAGAATTTGTAACGGTCTTATTGCTGTGACGTAAAAGATGTCATCTATGAATGGCTTTGGCTTCTAAATGGTCCGGGGTTTGGTTCTAAAAGGCGTGTAAATGGTTAGGCTGGGTGGGTTATATCCGAGAGGTGCGGTTGACTTTTCTGTATCGTCACACACATCGCATCGCAGATAATTATTGTAATCAATAATTACCGCGAGATGTAACAATGTGAGAATAAATATTCATATTAATTCTATGGAATTAATCATGATATTTTAGAGTCACAAACTTAACTTAAACTGTGAAAATAAGTAAAATATATTAAAATAGCGCCGAGCTATTTTTTGCCCCGAGTGCAATCAACATCTAAGTTAGACTTAAATGTTCCGTCAAACCAATAACGAATTGAATCGAAATATCTCGCAGGAAAGGTTATCCATCGCCGGGAAATTACTCCACTCGGTCCTGGCTGGCGGGAGAGTAACCGGGAAATTACTCCGCGTCGATTACTCTGATAATGTGTCTGTGGAATATTAAATACTCCACTCTAGATGCTACATTACCAATGCGTCTGTGAATTTTACTCCACTCTAGATTCTGCATTCTACAACGGAATGTTGGCATGAAGCTGGAGGGAGTGCGTCTGTGGGTTGTACCCCACTCTAGATCCTACACTTAAATGTGTCTGTGAATTACTCACTCTAGTTACGACATTTCTACAACGGAATGTTGGCATGAAGAGGCGGGCAGTGTGTCTGTGAGTCTTCTACCCACTCTAGATACTTACACTAAATACAAGGTATTTCTACAACGGATTGTCGGAACGCAGAGAAGTATAATATGTGCTCAAGTAATATCAGTATCAAACAAAAACAGAACAAGAGCGAGCTATATCCGTTTTGCAGGGGGATATATACTCGGTGAGGAGAATAGCTGTTCAGTGATCCAATGGGATCACTGGGCAGTCAAATCCATCCAATCCCAGATCAGAGGAAGTGGATACTCAGGACATAGTCTTCTACTAGGTCCACTACAGGAACTGGATACGCAGGACACATTTTGGATTAAGTCCTTTTGACTATAATCCACAAGGAGTCCAACTCACAGTGGGTGATGAAGGGTGACTTCACCAGGTATAAAGTTTGCACATAATTCAATAGAATTATGTGACAAATAAATCAACTAGTTTTTAAACATCCAAAAGTATTTTAAAGTGTCTAAAGTTGCAGTGGAATAAAATATAAATAGTAATTTATATTTTATTCACTCAAAAATTGTCGAAATTTGAAATTACCGCTAAAACGTATCAGCGCCATCTATTGGTGAAATAATCGTCCTATACTAACAAAGTGCATGACAGTGTAACCGTCACAAATTTCTAATATCATTTTTACTAATGAAGTAAATTGTGAAAAGTAAAATATTGTAACATGAATAAAAACATGTCCAAATCAATCAGTAAATCGGTATTTTTATTTATTATTTATTTATTTATTTATTTCAATCCGTCTACTTAAGAAAGTCACCACCACCAGAGCTTGCGCATGAAATTTTTCTCATTCCAACACTTACCCGACGCAGTTAGTTCACAGAATAACGGTTAGTTGCCGAGCGGATCTATTCGTTGTGCATCTCAGTTGTTTCCTCTCCAATTTATCGCGATCGAACAATTTCACCTACGCAAATCTAACGTTACTTCGAAGATCTATTCTCCAAAAATCCGCCGATCTTTCCATCCAAAATGCACGAAACTTTGCAAGGAGCGCGAATTTGTGCAAAGACAAAGACATGGAATCGCGGGCCTAAACAGCCGTCGTTCGAGATCAAGGCGAGCACACGGCGAATATTCCGTAGATTTAGATTCGCAACACATCACGTAAGTACCCAGAACAAAAATTCCCGCAATAAACGTGTCCAAAAACGAGCGAAATTGAGCGAAAAACGGCAAATTCCTTGGATTTTTGTTCTGCTTCAAAATGGCGGCTCGTGGGCTGTTCTTTGACGCTTCTTCTCCATCCAAACTTGCCCAAATTTTGATCTAACGACCATCCAACAGTCTAAAAACATCGCCAAAACGTGTAAGAGGGTCTTAGGTTAGTATTGGGTAGGAATTGGATGACTGGGAAGCGTTTAAATGGCAAAAAGTTAGCTTTTTCGGGTTTAGGCAGTTAGGGTTAGAGTTTTCTGGTCGGTGTACATGTGGCAGCTCTTGTTGTTTCTGACGCCATAACTGTTGTTGTCGGTAAGTTGGAAATTGCGTGCGAAGTTTGTTCGATGTTAGATGCGAGTTTATCTTCACTTAGTACTGGGTTTTGTTTGCTCGATGTTTGCTTTATTATTTTTTGCGAACAATCGACGCGTTTTTAATAGGTAGTTTTGATTTTTTCTAGGCCGGATTAAACTACGACACAGTTGTGAAATGTGACAAGTTATTCCTGCGATGAAACGATTCAACTACAGAAAGTAGAATTATTCAAGAACACGAGGAAAGGCAGCAACATCGCCGCACAGGCCACAGGAATCACCATATGCAAAGTGAGTCGCCCATTTTGGTTTGCTATTTAATTTGATTTAATGGGATTTGTTTTGCAGAAAGCTCTGGTGAAAGGCATCACTGATGTGCGAGTCAAGGTCCGAGGATTGGTACCTGGACGAATGGTACGTTGATTCGAAGTTGTTTTAACATTTGATTTTTGTTTTGCGGTTTTTGTAAAAAAAATAAAATAAAAATATTTTTCTTTAAAATTTTAAACCAAACTGGGGTTTTTAAAAGTTAATTTTTTTAACAGTAGCTGCATTCAAAAATTAAAATAACAATTTTAGTTTTAAAGTGTATTTTAAGTAAATGATGTCATTTTGTGTTTAAATTGAAGTTAAACGCAAAATATTTTCTTTATTGAAATGCAGCTACTGTTAAATCAAACAGTTAAAAACAGAATTGCGTGTAATCTGGTAACTATATTGAGCGTTTTGAGGTATTTCCTTAGCAAAAGTTTGTCGAATAACTACAAATCTGTACAAACTTGTTGGCCGATTTAAATTTTCATTCAGGTTAGTATTGGTTAATAAAGTAAAATAACAAGTGTATCCACGTATATTAACCACAATCGACCGCTTTCAAAAGCTCAAACGCGGCCGATAATCTCGATTTTTGCGTACAAGCATGAAATTGGGACAGGATAAAAGGTTGAATTTGATGAAGTAGTTAATTCATTAAGGCTGAACGACCCAAACAATTGTTTTTGAGTCAAAATAATTGATTTTTGGCAAACATAATTGATTTTTGGCAAACATAATTTATTTTTGGCAAACATAATTTATTTTTGGTCAAGATAAGTGATTTTTTTTGGCAAGCACAATTGATTTTCGGCCAAAAATCAATTATTTTGATCGTTTAACCCGTTCAACCGCTTATGGATTACCTGTACCACTTCACCTGAAATCGTTCAACACAGTTGAACCCGGGTTTAGACCTATCCGGCTATTCAACCTGTTCAATATATTCAACTGTTCAACCTTTTATCCTGTCCCATAAATAATTGGTTATGGAATAAATGATCAACGCCAATTAATATGGGAAAATGATGGGGAAATAAAAAAGTATGCATGTTTGAACAATTCAATGGTGAATTTGGTTGTTTTATGACGTTGATTATTCTTTATTAATTTCAAATTATTTTTTTTGTAGTTCAGCTGAATTTATAATCCATTTATTTGATAAAACTTATTCTTTGGACATGTTTAAACAGGTGTTGGTCGAAAAACGGAGCCGAATTTCCTGGTACGTAATCATTTTCTGTGTTTTAATGTCATTTATCATTGTACAGCCTTGGACATAAAAATCGTCCTAGTCCAGCTTGAAGCTCACCTGCAGAATGAGCGCTTTCGGCTGTATCCACCAGGTGGTGCAAAAACTCACTGATAAGTTATGACAAATTGACATTTAAATGACGTCACACAATCATCTAAACCCACAATGTGAAGGTGATTGTGTAACGTCATTTAAATGTCAATTTGTCATAACTTATCAGTGAGTTTTTGCACCACCTGGTGGATACAGCCGAAAGCGCTCATTCTGCAGGTGAGCTTCAAGCTGGACTAGGACGATTTTTATGTCCAAGGCTGTACAGCTACAGAGTACAAGTCAAATAATTTAAAATCTAATCCTTTTCGGAAATTTGATTATTTTTATTCAAAACTTTAGAAATTATTACATGTCATATGAATTTTAAAGTTATTACACATTCTACCTGTTCAAAAAGTAAATTATACTTTAATTTAATTTATCTTCGGAATGATTAAAAAGTTTAATAAAAAACATTTCGACCTTGCGACAATTTTAAATTATTTTTCACATCAAAATTATCCATTTTATTTTATCATTTTATTTTATTTGATTTTTACCGTTTATTTCCACGATTGAAGAGTCTTCACCCTTTGGTTGTTGAAAACAAAGAAGAATTATTTGATTTTTATGAATTTTTTTGTATACATTTGTGTTTTGGCCAAAAAAATCATTAACACTAACAAAAACCAAAATATTAATAGGTACATTCAATTTAGATTGTGAAAAACCGATTATAAAAAAAAAATCGGTTTTATCGGTTTCGATTCTATAATCAAATTTTTGATTATCATGAGCATGTGCACAGTGATGACTTAAGTGTTCTGGAATCAAGTTCTCTTAATTCCAGAACAGAAAAATATAAGTTTATTAAAATTGCTATTTTTTTCGCCGTTTGGCCGTCTGTGTTTAATAAGTTCCAGCGTATTATTGTCGGGACATTTTGGCTGTGTTTAAGTGTTTTATTTATTGATTTATTGATTCAGTTTATTAATTCATTTTATCATTTAAAGATTTGAATGATTGATTGATTTATTAATTTATTGATTTTTATTTGTGTGTTCATGGTTTTAATTTATTTAACTTGACATTAATAATAATTATGCCAGATTAAAACTTTGAACGCATCTGTATAAATGATTTAGAATAAATCATTGTTTTCAGGGGAGCATAAATAAATGCATGTATAAAATATGCAAGCATTTTTTGCATAAAAATGAAAGATTTTTGTCCATTAAAGATCATCTATAAATTACGTAACACTCCGGAGGAGATTCGCCACTGTGTGTTAAATTTTGTTTTCTTTCTTTACTCACTTTCAACTTGTGGCCACAAACTTTAAATAAAAACTCCAAATCACATTTTGTATTTATAAATTCCAGTTCAATTTTCTTTGCATTCTGTGCAAAAATAGAGCAACATTCCACGCTTCCGTCGTGCTGACGCATTCGTCCAAAAGGGAATTCGGTATAAATGGCTGTGGAAATGGAATCTACTCAAACAACTAACTTAATGCCCTTTTACAACGACCACCCTACATCAGTTTTGAAAACGAGAGAAAGAAATGAGGAAAAAAAGAGGAAAAAGTTGAGGAAAGCTGGCCACTAGGTGGCGTCCTTCCTCGTCAACAATTGGAACTACAAGAATGCGGAAATCACAGAGCAACACATTCTGTTGTCCTGTGATTTTCCACATTAAATTAAATTAAATTACAAACAAATCTTAAACAAGAATCGTTGCCGAGCAACCGGCAGGAGTGGAGACAAAGCCTTTATTAAAAGCTCTCCAAAATGGTCACTGTACAATGTCAATTCACACAAATAATAGATTCACTTGCCAAACACAAATATAAGGCAAAATAAATCCTAACTCATATGCTACAAACGCCAAAAAAAGAAATGCAAACCGATTTATTCAAATACAAAGGCAGCACAAAGTGAGCAGACGCTTTCCTCTTGAGAAAAATACCAAAAAAATAATTAAATAACAACGGCTGATCAGGGAATAGAAACGCTCATAACACGTGGAAAATTAATGTCTAAATTTCCTGTTTAAAGCAAACACAAAGAGCAGAGAAGCGATCGCTAACACAGAGGTCACGCCCCAACATGGTGGTTCGAGAGTGCAGCAATCGCCGCAAACGAGCTGTCCGCGACGATTACGTCTCGAAGGACAGGGACAACCGATCTGAGAGTGACAGGAGATGAAGCCCCGACCCCAATAACCCTTTGCCCACGATCAAACAGGTACTCCACCGGCCAGGGATCGAGTTGACCGACCCGAAACACCCCAATAACGGCAATATTTCAAAACTGCAACCTATAAGCCGGACCATACTCGCGAGTACGACGAAAAAAAACTGGTGAAACAAGCACGGTAAACAAGAAATAAAACACTCATAACAACGTACATAAATCTTCTCCCATCTCAAACGAATTACGTGACCGACTGCTACGAACTGAGCGGACAACTGGAAAATACAGCACGCGCCCGTTGCAACAAGCAATGGAGAAGGTCAAACTTCCATTCCAGTTGAATGACTGCAGCAACAGCTGTGTAGCGAGAAAACGACGTGACCTGTGAGCAAGAGGAAATCATCTCTCCCTTGATTCTATTTTCATTTATTCGTGAGAGTTTCGCAGCAATGCTCAAAATACTGTCAAACAAAAATTTAGAACTTTTGGACAGACGTTTCCACAGGCTATGAAAATTAAAGAAAATGATAACACTTACTTTTTTTGCTTGGGTGTTGAAGTTTTCTTCAGCAATAACAATCATTATACCAGTAAGTGAACAAAACAAACCTGTACACATCATATTGGTTGAATATCACTGTACGAAACGATATTTTTACAACAAAACGAAGAATTTTTGGAGTTTTATAATGATTTCCACGAATCATGAAATAAAATTTTTTTGTTTATAACTTTAATGCTAAAGTCTACATTCTTCTATTTTTTTTGCAGAAACGTTTCACAAAATAAAGTACATTGTCTCACTAGAGACAATGTTAATAAAAGGTGGGTGCAAATTCTTTTTATTTCATTTTTTTTATTTTTTTTGTTGTAAGTTTATTTGGATATTAGATTATTAGATTATTTTAATTCTATTTGCAAAGAAAAATAAAACTAATTTTAAATAAAAAAAGTCAATTGAGTGTGTTTCCACGGCCCCAGTTGTGATTCGTGGAAGGTAGGACCCCCTTTATGCTTTTTAATGAATTAAATTAAAGGATTTACGCCAGTTTTGTTTATCTGAATTTTAAAGTTAACGTTTTAACGTAAATCTTATTATATGAATTTATTCTAAATTAAAAAATTAAATTAATTTTATTTATTTGGTATTTTTTTCGGATTTTCATATATTTTTTTGTAAGTTGTATGTATTTAAAAAAATAAGTCTAATTTAAAGAAAAAAAGGTGAAATTATTGATAATACAGCTTTAGGTTCATGAAAACAGCTGATTTTTTTGTCACGTGTTTAGGCAATCGGAAGATTATTATTCATCTCTGAATTTAACGAAATAATCAATGAAAAATCAACAAAAATCATTGAAAATTTAAATATTTTTTATCTGTCTTATACTATGAATTAATTTCGACAGTTAATTCATCAAAATTATCTTCTGAATTCTCTAAACACAACATTAATATTAAATAAAAATAAATAGAAAGTGAATAACAATTTAAAAAACTAAAATTAATAATTGTTGGAATTATATAAAAATAATTTGACTTTTTTATTTTATTTTTTACAAATTAATTTTATTTGAAAAAAATTTAAAACAAATAGCAAGCATTTGGATATTTTGTTGTTGTAATAATTTAAGTGTTTTGATCCAAATAAATATTGACTGAAATTTGAAAATGACAATGTCTAATCCAAAATGTCTAAAAAGTAAGCCGAAATGTCTAATGTAAAAATTTCTAATCCAAAATGTCTAATGACTAATAATGACTAAACGAAACGTTTACTTCTTTTATGACCCTTGCGCATCCGCAACCCTTCTCTACGCCTACATGAAAAACGCAACGATTGTTTTTTTTTTTTATTTTATTTACCAGAACAGAACAGATTGGAGTAAAAAATACTATAATCATTAGGTGCATTCAAAGTCAAATGAATTATTTGTCTGAAATGACTGATTTGACTGATTTGACTAATTTGACTTAACAGTCACAGGAAATGATGCAATTTACATCATCAGATGATAATCGAAATTTGAAAAATCATAATCTGCTTATTTTCATGATTTTTTACAAGCTTTTCAAGACTTTTCACCCAGTTTTTGACGATTTTTGACGATTTTTACACAGTTTTTGACGATTTTTACACAGTTTTTGACGATTTTTACTGAGGCTTTCACGATTTTTACCCAGTTTGTCACGATTTTTACCTTTTTCACCCAGTTTTTCATGATTTTACACGATTTTTACCCGGTTTTTCATTATTTTACACGATTTTTACCCAGTTTTTCACGATTTTACATGATTTTTATCGTTTTTCACGATTTTACACGATATTTACCGAGTTTTTCACAATTTTTATCTTGTTTTTCACGATTTTTTACGATTTTCACCCAGTTTTTCATGATTTTTACCTACTAGTTTTTAATGATTTATTTTATCCATTTTTACATATATAAAAAATATGTTTTAAAATCTGTTAAAAAGCATGCATTTTTTTAAAAAAATATTTACTAAATAGCACTCATGTATTTTTTGATATTTACAGAAAAACATTCATTTATTTAAAAAATATTGATTTAATATGTTCACAAAAAAATTAACTTACTTTAATATATTCACAAAAAAAAAACATATTTTATTTAATTTATTTAATTTAATTTAATTTAATCCAATATATTTACTGAAAAATTAACTCTTTATAAAAATAAAAATATTAATGTTGAAAAAGTACTATTTTCACTAAAAAAAAATCCACTGCCCAGTGGAAATGCTCAAAACATAAATTACATGCAAACGAGGTTCAATGTTTGCAGGTTAGTAGCGCTCTTATAATTAGGTTAGTAAAATGCTAACACAACACTAAGCTAGTTTACAATAATATTCAATGAATAAATTCAAAAAAAAATTTAAAAAAAAATTCAAAAATTCAAATAAATCAAGAAAATCTTCAAAAATGATGTTTTCAAGAAGTTGAAAGGTTTGTGAAGTCATCTGGTGCACTTCACGTGCTTTTCCTTGAAAATCTGGTCCAAAATATCCATAATTCTACTGGTTGAAATATCCGAAACAATCCACACACTTCACGTGTTTTTTTCTGGTCAAAATGTCCGAAATTCGCAATTTTCGCTGGTCTATGGTGTCCAAATCGATTCCCACACTTCACGTGTGTTTTCCTCTCGAAATTTGGGTCCAAAAAACGTCCAAAAACATGCAAAACGTTCAAAAATGCCTCGCACGAGTCCAAATGGTACAAATCGTCGTCTGGGCGCTTTCTGTGCTGCACGTTCCTCGTTGTTCGCGAACGTTCGTGCGACGTTCCTCGTTGTCCGCGAACGTCCGTGCGACGTTCCTCGTCGATTAGCGGTTGACGCCGCGAACGTGTCGGAAATGTGCGGTCCTGGCAATCGTACGATCGGCGTGCGCTCGAAAACATAAATTTGTGTTTAAAAATGTCAGCAATTACTAACCTTGCATTTGCCTAAGTATGGCTGTTCAGCTAGGTAATGAGCACTGCTCATTTTTTGAGTCCTTGACCAGTTTCTTGCTGGATTCCTCTTTTCATTATAGACTGACTGGGGGCATCCATCTTGAATGACTTATTCCAGTGGCCAAATAATTCATGTGCTCAGCCATGATTGGAGGAATTTTTCCATCAGCCACTTATTGATAAGTCATGATTGGAGTGACTTATCAATAGGCCACTTATTGCAATTGAATTATCTTTTCAGTGATGTAAATTACATCATTTCCTGTGACTGGTAAGATATTTCAGCCACATCAGCCAAATAATTGTTCACTTTGTATGGAGTTTAGCCAAATGACTTATATGAATTATTGATAATTCAGATTATGATAAGTCAAATTTGGATTTTAACTTTGAATGCACCTAATGGAACAAAAATTAAAAAATTTTACAGATGAATAATCTAAAAAACTATTTCAGCTTCGTTACAAGTTGAGCGTTATAATTTTGAGGAAAAAATTGTGTTTTTAATTGAAAACATTTAATACCAGGAAGGAAGAAAGTATTGCCCAACATATGTGATACAGTAATACATGCTTATCAGGGGACACGTGCGGACCTTGGTCCTTGAAAACAGCTGGTGGTTTTTTATCTGCATTCAGCTCAAAATTATGAATAGTTTCCTTAATTAGCATTAACTTAAAAGAAATCGATATCTGATTTCGATTACTTTGAACTTGATAAAATTCAATGAATAAACGTTCCGCGAGGGTGTTTTTCAGTCTCCTGTTTCGAGTCAGTGCAAGACAATACAGGTCGTAGTTGCTGGCCGTCCCTTTCCTTTGGACAGACATGAACAAGGTATTTACTATTGTTAATTGCAGTTTGGCGCCCACTTTGCGGTGAGCACACGTCAACATTTTCGCTGCAAAACTGGCATAAATTCATGTGTAAATGGCATGAATTCATGTGGAAATGGCACGAAAACTGCCTAAACATACATTTTTGTGCTCAGCAAGTGCATAAAAATATATTTTTTGATATATTATTATTAGTTTGTACAGGGTGTTTCGTTTAAGATGCCCAGTCAATTTCCAGAATAAGTGTATGCTTTTTTAAAAAACCAAGCAGACTAGCCTATAGCAAAGTAGGGATGACGAATCCAATGGTGTAATCAAATTTCATGCCAGACATGCAACAATGCACTTTTCATTTGCTAACTTATCTTAGTCACCTTAAGTTTACCGCTTTCTTAAAAAAAAATCAACAAAATGAAAATTTTTATTCTTAAAAAATAAAATAATTTGGGCATTAAAAAAATACAGTGGTTTTTCTTGTTTACTTGCATAATAATGCAAATTTGAATACATTTATTGAAGAAGTTCAGTACTTTTGCAGTAGAAATTTAATGTTTGAGTTTGTCGCCCCCTCGTGCCGGAATCCTAGTTCTTGACCTTCGCGCCACATTTTCAACCCATTTTTTCGTCTTCTCCTTGATATTGTTTATTAATTTTTTTTTTTATTTTATTATTTAGAATTCGGGAAACGGAGGCGGAGATGGGGGCGAACAGTGGTATATCTGCCCTGTTTGCTCAGGCGAACGATGTGCGTTATCGGCGGGCGGTTGGGAGTCACCGTGCGGCAACTGCCTCGGCCGCGGATTGGTTCACTTCTCCATTCCCAGGCAGAGGTGGTATGCGCGCCATTCGCAGAGACCGGGCGGCGACCGGAGCCGCGCTCGATCAATGGTGTCGTGGATGAGCGTCGACTCGTGGGAGAAACGGACGCAAGAGCTGTTGCGACGCGGGCATGCCCTCCTACCACGTGGTTTGACAGTGGAAGCTGTCAGAGCACGGGACGGGCAGCCTGGTCCGTCGGGTTCTGCGCCTTCGGCACCAAGGGTTCAGGCGGGGCGGGCGGCTTCGGCAGAGGCCCCAGCCCAGCCGAACCCGAAGCGCCAGAAGCAAGAACCAGCGCCGTCGAAGTGGACGGAAGAGATGACCGAGCGGCTTGAGACCTCGTTGGCGGAGTGGCGGGCGTCCTACCCGCGCGCAACTGCGGTTCAGATCAAGTCCGCAGGGAAGCTGCTGCGTCGTCGTATCAAGGACAATGCGAGGAAGGCACGGTCCACCGAGGCGGCGAGGCAAGCGGTGGCCGAGGCTAAAGCTGCTGCAGTACTGCCGGTCGCACAGCGATCGTGTGGATCCGGTACCAGCGAACCGGATGTTGTGGCCGTTCCGATGGTTGTCGCCCTCCCCGTGGCGGACGGTACACCGGAACCCACACGGCAGTTGGAAGTGGTCAGATACGAGGTACAGGCTGAACCAGCAGTGTCCCTCGCTCTGGACCTTCCCGGAGTGTCTGTGCGAACAGATGGTCGAGATGCCCACGGAGGAAGCCGGTTGCAGTAACCAGGCAATTGCTTGCGCTTCACTCGCACTCGGAATCCCTGTGGCGCAGTTTGACGGGTCGGGCGGATTGCCTAACCGCACCTGGAGTAGACTTGCGTCGCTTGCGGGATGGTCGAAGCAGTCATCGCCTCGCGAGGTGTGTATCGTTTCCCAGAGGCAGGACGGCGCTTGCGCCGAACTGCCGATGGAGCAATCCCAAGCGCCGGCATTGGAAGACGAAGTAATGCAGTTGTCCGTCACGGAGGACGATGTGCCGCAATTGTCATTGTTAGAGAGATTGTCCCTCAAAGCACAAGCGGTGGCCGAGGCTAAAGCTGCTGCAGTACTGCCGGTCGCACAGCGATCGTGTGGATCCGGTACCAGCGAACCGGATGTTGTGGCCGTTCCGATGGTTGTCGCCCTCCCCGTGGCGGACAGTGCGCCGGAACCCGTGCAGCAGATAGAGGTGGTCGAGGACGAGGTACAGGCTGAACCAGCAGTGTCCCTCGCTCTGGACCTTCCCGGAGTGTCAGGCGAACAGGTGGTCGAGATGCGTTCGGTGGAGACCGGTTGCAGTGAGCAGGCAATTGCTTGCGCTTCACTCGCACACGGAATCCCCGTGGCGCAGTTTGACGGGTCGGGCGGATTACCTCACCGCACCTGGAGTAGACTTGCGTCGCTTGCGGGATGGTCGAAGCAGTCATCGCCTCGCGAGGTGTGTATTGTTCCCCAGAGGCAGGACGGCGCTTGCGCCGAACTGCCGATGGAGCAATCCCAAGCGCCGGCATTGGAAGACGAAGTAATGCAGTTGTCCGTCACGGAGGACGATGTGCCGCAATTGTCATTGTTAGAGCTTGTGTCCCTCAAAGCACAACTTCTGCGGTGCGGCGACCCCGAGATGGACGACACGGGTTTAGAGGCTGCCGGAGGAGGCGAAGGACCTTCCCAGGAACCACGCCCCTCTGGACAGCAAGAAGGAGCGGAGTTTTTGGAACCCGTGGAGGGTGAGATCCTGCTCGAAATCGCCGACTTACCGCCTGGTGCTCCAGTGGTCTGCACGGCGCTTGTCCTGAAGGCGATCCCACGCCTCAAGCATGCGCACGCTCAGACGGTAGCGCTCTGGGTCGCCGAAGCGAAGCGGTGGAGTGAACTTCACCTGCGCTTTGTGGACGCGGCCGGGAGTGACATCAGGATGACCAGGGCTATCGCCCTGATCCGACAGAGGATGTGGATCATCCTCAACGTTCCACATGTTGTGTCAGCCGCGGCACGGAGGATACGGTGGTATGAAACGGTCCGCATCGTCGCGTGGTCAGTCGGTACTGCTATGAACGCGTGGTACCTCCACCTACCGTCCCCGTTCGTGGTCCAGACTTGGACACTGGAACAGACGGTGGGGGCGGACTACGCGGATTTCGCCGCATCAATCTGCCGGGGCTACGTGGAGACACTAGCCGGACTCCCTAGGCTGACCAACAATCATGGTTTCCAGCGGATGTTCGTACCGGCGTCCCACAAGCCCGTACCTATCGTGATGCCACCGGAACTGGCGACGCACTCGCCGCCACCCCCACCTACGTACGAGGAGGTGCTGATGAAGCGGGTGCACAGGCAGAAGGCCTATCCCGACCAATTTAGCCCCGACGTCTGGGACCCAATCGAGTCGACTCACGATGCACGCAAGCAGAAAGGGAAGGGGAAGAAGTCCCGAAGCGCTGCATCCATTGCGGCATCGAGAGAGGAAGCGGCGGCGCGACGCGCCTTGGCCCCAGTCAAGACGGCGACAACAGAGGAGGTGCCTCAGCTACCCCCCTGTTCGACGTCAGGAGCGACGGAAGCGGAGGACAGGCAAAGTGAGTTGGCCATTTTGGTTTGGTGTTTAATTTGATTTAATGGGATTTGTTTGTAGAAAGCTCTGATGAAAGGCATCACTGATGTGCGAGTCAAGGTCCGAAGATGGCCGGCGTGAACGTGTAACGTGTAAAATAAAATAATTTGAATTTTTTATTTTATTTTTTACAAATTAATTTTATTTAAAAAAAATTTAAAAAAAATAGTAAGCATTTGGATATTTTGTTGTTGTAATAATTGAAATGTTTTGATCCAAATAAATATTGACTGAAATTTGAAAATTGACGTGATTTTTTTAAATTTAAAATTTAAAAAAAAATGCTTAAAAAAAGTTTGATATGGAAGCGAGTGCGAGTTAATTCATTTCTTTATTAGTTTATACCGTAATGAAAATATTTATTTGAATCTATTTAAATAAAAATGAAAAATAAAATTGTGTACAAACAAACGGTTCGTTTTTATCAAAAGAAATTGGTTTGTTTTACAATCGAAAAATTTGAAGAAGTTGCTTGGTCATAAAATAATACAGCCAAAATTGGTGGTTAGATTGCACTTGCGATTCTTTGACATATAAATCATTCTGTCTAAGCTGCTCCAAGGAAGTCATGATCTGCTGACACGAGAGAGAATTTCGATCGATTCTGCGCACTCCATGTAACGAGCCCAGTGCTGGAACGGCACGTCGCGCGTACGTGACCACGAAAGGCTTGTTTTAGGGGGTTTTGAAAAGGGGGAAAAATTCGTAAAAAAAAAGGTGAAATAGTTTAATTTGGGGGTGGAAAGGTGGGGGTATTCCTTTTATTTTTGGGGAAAATACAGAGTATTTAGGGGCGTTTTGTCTATGACTTTAAAAATTTTCTATTGATTTTATTGATTTAAAAAAAAAGGAGTTTATTGATTTTGTTGATTTTTTTAAAGACAAACGATAATGTTGTCAATTCTGTTGATTTTGAGAGCAAACCGAGATATTTGTGCCTATTTTGTTGACTTGGAGGAACAAAACAAGATGCTTTGATTCATTTTCAATTAGTAGTTTTATTTTTGAATGTTATTAAAATGGTGATGGAAGGGAAAAGTAGTTACACAACTTTAAATTTGTCATTACATGGCGTTACTACAACATTTGATTACTTTTCCTCCTGCGAGGTGACAGTATATAAGTAAAATAATAAAAGAAAAGAGAAAAAACATATATATACAACTACTAATTTGAAGGAGTACGTTGTCCTTGGTTATTTTTTGTTGTTGCTGTAATAATTATTTCAATACCACAAATTATCATAAAAACAATCTTTTTTATTTTATTATTTTTTTTATCAATAAATGTGAATAAATAGCGAGGGGGTGACATTTGACCGAATCTCTGACAATGGCTTCCGAATCCTGCCCGAATCTTTTCGAATTCCGCCCGAATCTTTCCGAATCCCACCGAATCTTCAAATCTCGAATCTTTAAATTGTATTCAAATCGAGGAAAATAAAGACAAAATTTATGATTAAAAATGTATTAATATTTTTTACAAAAAACTGGAATAACTAAGGGAATAACTGACAACTGTAAATAAATGTTCCACATTGAAATTGTCCTTGAAATTGTCCGTAAAATCCGAAGTAAAATCATCGGAGGAAATTATACCTGCGCACCTCGCTGCGCGGTATCTGCGCATGCGCATTTATGATTTAGCGCGAACTTCAAATTAATCCCGGAATTCATCATTGTTCGCAATTGTGATTGCGTTGGATTGCGTGCTAAAACTAAAAAAAATGTTCATTTCATTTAATGTCTCAAATAAAATGAAAAAATATCTCCCATTTCACTAAAAGTCACAAAAAACAAAAAAAAGGTTCACAAGTCAATAAAAGTTAAAATTAAAATAAAAAACATTCCCACTTCACTAAATTTATTTTTAAAAAAATCGTGTGAATTTTTCTGAATCCCAGCGAATCCCATTCGAATCCCACCGAATCCTACCGCTCCGAATCCCCCCGAATCCCATCCGAGTCCCCCGAATCTATCCGAATCCCATCCGAATCTCCCGAATCCGTCGAATCCCACTAAATTTATTTTTAAAAAAATCATGTGAATTTTTCTGAATCCCAGCGAATCCCATCCGAATCCCATCCGAATCTCCCGAATCCGTCGAATCCCATCCGAATCTTTCAAATCCCAAACCGAATCCCAAAAAAATCATGAAAGATTCGAATCTCTGACAAGCAGATTCTGATTGTCGCCCCCTCGGTTTGTTTACATCAAACAGTTCTGTGATTGGCCGATATTATAAAAAAAATAAACTAAAGAAAATTTTATCCAACTTACAAAAAATACGAAATGTTTATTTTTGTTTATATTTGTTTCTTTTTAGTATAATGTGATTTTTTTCGCTTTGTTTAGTTTTTTTCCAGAATGTTAGCCAATCACAGAGCAGCATTTTGTAAACAAATAGACGCCATTACTACTCTAGAATGTCTGCTGGTCTTGCAATACGCAATACAGTAGTGTCATCTTCTGTGTATATTTAGCACTATTCGTTTCTATGTGAAGAAAGAATATTGTGACAGGCCACTCGCGAGCTGGGAGATCGTGGTAATAAGAATAGGGGAATAAATGGAGTGTTTATTCATGTACGAGAATAATGCAACATCACGATTCATCACGATTCAAAAGCTACTTCAGTATCTGATTTAATCCATGCCATCGGTCGAGACGGTCTAAACGACTTATTTCTCGGCAATTATGATGCTAACGTGACGAAAAATCTGCTGGAAAGGCTAGAAAAGTTGAAAGCCGACAACGCTTTTATTTTCGGAATGGTGAGGCTGGACTATTGGGCGATTCAGTGTAATCTAATTAAATTCTATTGTGAGATATTTAATTAACTACACGCTCGATTTAAGACTTTAGGTGTACCGTGTACAGAACGTTTACCATAATTGGAGAATGTTGTATCGAGTTCGATAACGATTCAACATCGATGTCGATGGAGAATTCTTTCAAAGAATGTCATCCAGAGAACGACATGACGTCGATGTTCCACGTTGCCAAAGCTTTAATGACGATGCAAAATTTGTACCACGTTGCCAAAGCTTAAATGACGATGCAAAATTTGTACGGCGTCATAATCTGTCTATGAGAAAGGCAAATGTGCACAGGTAGAACGATAATTGGAATATTGAATATTCTCAATTTGATAACTGAAAATAATATAATGTAATGATTTGTGATTGAATTAGTACATAACATAAGTATTTCCTGACAATGTGGTGATTTGTTTGCGTTGCAAACAGATTGTAATGAAGGTAATGATCGAATTATTAGTTATACTTTGTGTAAGTAAAAAAATTATTTTTTCAGGGTTAGGAATATTCAAATTGTGATGCCAAATTATACAATCGCTGTGCTTTGTTGTCGGTCCAAACATCGATGGCCCGGATCGTACTCTGTGTGCAAGGAAGTTGTTCAAGGCCCGCTTGATTCATCTCAGTTTGAACGGCCATTTCGGGGAAAATATTGCTGGGCTTTGATAAATGTGGACACTTCGTGGATTCAAATGGTACTGGACGTTCTTTTTTTTAAATTTGTTGAATGTTTGATGAAATTTGTAAAAACACGTACTCGTATATATTTTTACAAAAATATTCTATGAAATGTTTATCAGTTTTAAGGACAATGGTCGGCTGTGTAAATATTCGTGACGTGCTCAGCTCTAGAAGTTAATGAGTTTTTAACTGCCATATTGGGTAATTTTATTTAATGTGTATTCAAAATTACATAATTTAATTTTTTTTTAATTTTACAGATTTTAAATTGATAAAAAAATTCGCAAATGTATCGGATGTTATATGTTTACCAGAGCAATCCGACTTTTGGAAAGATATGAAATCTGTTCGGCATTGTAAACACGTTTTTAATCATTTTAATTATTTAGATATAGGATATATTTGATAATTACAGCGTTATTTGCCTCATACTTGGAGTTATTATTCTACTTGCCACCACTTACGATATTTGTTTGAAGTACCATAAAATAATATACGCAAGACATGCATCAAACGCAAACTCTTGACAAGAAATAATAATTGCTACAAAGTAGAAAGATAACTCTAAAAATATTAAATAGTTGTGATGAATTAATCGTTTATTTACTTTTAAAGTGGACGTTTGGAGTATAACGACGACTCGAAGGAAATTCAAGAACAAGAAGACGGAGAAGTTATTTGGCAGAAAAATATTTTTACATTTTCATTATTCACTTACAATAAGCAGAAATCAAAGTTGCGCTGCTTGGATTGAACGATATTCTGGATTATTTTAGCTCAATCATTTGTCTGTCTCCGGTGCATTACTTGCAGGTGTGAAACTAGTATTTCCCTATACCTCTGGTACGGTGATTGAACTGATGGATTTTATAGGAAAAAACATCGATTGCCCATTATATCATTATATATAGACCATCTAAATACATGGTAATGGATTTATTTTTTTAATTTTAGAATTATTGATGACAAATTTTTTAATTTAATTTTTCAGTGTTTACAACAAAGTTGGTATTTGGCTAACGATATGCAGTTTTATAATTTGAGTCCTGTGATCATGATTTTGATTTCACGGTATGTAATTGTCATAATTGAGTGTGTATTGGATTTTAAATAAAATTTTCCATTTGGTTTAGCCGTCTCAGGAATATTTATTTTGATATCATTATTTGACGATTTTAAGTTTTGTTTGTTGTCTCCCTTATCAGCTCGATCCCCCTTCCACGCTCCCCAAAACGCGGCTCTCGCATCCGCGTGGTTCTTTTTGAATGCTCCCTGGTCCGCTCAGTGCCGAATCCGCGCGGTATTTAATTAATTAAAAAAATTAAATTGTTTAAAATAATGTTTAATGTAGTTTCTAATCCGCGTTGTAATAGTTAGCATGGTGTGTTGAATTGTTGTTTTTATTGCATCATTGTTAAAAGTTTAAAGTTAAGTATAGAGCCTAGTGGTTATTGTTTAGGAAGGATCACCTTATTGTTAAAGTTGAATGCATTCCCAATATTATTATTTGTCAAATGTGAATGCATTTTCAAAATGTTTTCAAAATGTTTTCCGTATGGTCTTTGGAATGTTGTTATTATTATTATTTTTTCTCTCTCTTTTTTTCGCATCCATATTTTTGACATAAGAATTAAGTTTTTAGAAATTCGATGGGGGAAAATGTACTAGGTTTTTATTAAATTATTAATTGTAATTATTGGTAATATTTTGCATTTGTTTTATAGGTTACCTGAAGTGTGCATTAGTTTTAACGGCGGGAAAGACTGCACCGTTCTCTTGCACCTGGTTTATGTGGTAGCTCAGCGAAATCGCTTGTTGCAAGATCGGAAGCTGAGGATCCTTTACATTCGCGATAAATTGCCGTTTCCACAAGTCGAGCAATTCGTCCAACAGTCAACTATGTGTTACGACTTCGATCTGACGATTCTGACTGGATTGGTTAAAGATGCGTTGAAACAGATGAAAAGGGCAAAATGAAAATGATATTTTTTTTAACTTCAAAAATACTATTTTTTCCTCTTAAAATACAATTTCTACTTTTAAAAATCAATTTCTGCTTTTAAAAATCAATTTCTGCTTTTAAAAATCAATTTTTGCTTTTAAAAAATCAACTTTTGCTTTTAAAAAATCAATTTTTGCTTTTATAAAATCAATTTTTGCTTTTAAAAAATCAATTTGTACTTAAAAATTTTTTTTTACTGTTAGTAACACATCAATTGGGCATATAGATGATAATGTACACAATCCGAGGTTACAATACACAAACGACCACGGTTTTATCCAATACCAACCAGTCTACGAGTTACTATAAGTAGCTGAAGAACGGCGAGGTGGGTTATCTTGATAAAAACATTTCTAGGTGATGAATTTGTCTTTAAAAAATGTAATAAATTATATAGAAATAAATGAACTTAATTTGATGCAAAAACAAGTTATTTTAATCAAATTAAACAAAAACAAACAAACTATTTTAAATGTTGTTTAAACAATTTAAAAGAAATGTACATTAAAAGTATTTATTGAAATATGTCTTGAGCACTTGTTGCCTATGAAGCAACGAAATCGGCTTGGTCCATACCGCCGCCGCCGCCCCTTGATGATCGTGGCAGAACGAACAATCGCAAACGTTCTTGAACGATTCGTATCGATCGGTTCGTTCCATCGGACCCTTTCTTTGGCAGCGGATAAGGAGTCTCTTAAAAACATCTCCTGCACAGAATTTCGTGCTTGTTCTGGTAATAAACACCGACCGGAGCCTTTTTACATTGCTCGCACTAAATCCGAGTGAAATATTCGTTCAATATTTACTAGATCTGTAATTATTTTTAAATATAATTTTACTCGGTCCTCGTAAACAGGAACACATTTATTTTATTGGCATAGATTTGTTCGAGTTATCGGCTTCCTCGCCAGAATAAAGCGGCGAGCGCCGCCATAATTGAACACCCAGTTAGTCCTGCCACCTGAGGTTCTAAATAATAATTAAAAAACAAGTGCCTGACAAATTTTTGTGCAATAAATTATATCGATTAGGGGTTCGTGTAGAACGGGTAAGTTCCGAAAAAGTCAATTATTTATTTTTTTTATTAATGAAATCAATTATATTTTAATTCATTCATTTTGTAGATCTGGCATTTGGACAATAAATCACGAATTTTGGTATGTGCGCCGTCAAATAGCGCTTGCGATACGGTAACTGAACGAATCGGTATTTTTATTTATTTATTTATTTATTTATTTTCATAAATTCATCTAAACCTAAAAAAAATTTAATCCGTTTACTTAAGAAAGCCACCACCACCAGAGCGCGCGCTCGATCTTTTTCCCATCCCAACACGGACAAGCAGTTAGTATCCATGCGTATCCATGCGTATCCATTTGTTATGCATCTCCGTTGGTTTATTTCAGATCTTTCCATCCAAAATGCACGAAACTTTGCAGCGAGCGCGAATTTGGACAAAGACAAAGACGGGCAATCGCGGATCTCAACAGCCGTCGTTCGAGATCAAAGCGCACACGGCGAAAATTCCGTAGATTTAGATTCGCAACACATCACGTAAGTACCCAGAACAAAAATCCCCGGAAAAAACGTGTCCAAAAACGAGCGAAATTGAGCGAAAAATCGGCAAATTCCTTGATTTTTGTTCTGCTTCAAAAATGGCGGATCGTGCGCTGTTCTTTAACACTTCTTCTCCATCCTAATTTGCCCAAATTTTGATCTAACGACCACCCAACGGTCTAAAACATCGCCAAAACGTGTAACCTTTCCGCGGATTGGCTTCCGCGAAATCCGCATTTCGGGGGCGACTATTCTGGGGATTCCGGGTGGACCAAACTCTTCCGGAAAATGTCCGGGGTGGTGTTGGGAGTGTCAATAGACTGTTTTGTGTCAAGGTTGTCAATTTTCATGTGAGTATTGGAAGGTTCATTTCTGCACATTCTCATGTATTTTTTTTCACAGGAGCGACAAGGAGCGATGAAGCGGGATCGAGCGAGAGTGGGTAAAATAAACTGGTTGACGTCTCCAATGCGCGTTCAAGATGGAATACGAACTCGGAATCGACTCCAACACGCGTTCGCGTGACATACGGACGCATTCACGACCCAGATCAAAAAATGATCTCGTATTCGACTCGTTTTCGAGTCGAATGCGAATTTTGTCCTTCTTCAACGCGAAATCGTATTCGACTCGTTTTCGAGTCGAATACGAGTTTTGCCCTTCTTCAACGCGAAATCGTATTCGACTCGTTTTCGAGTCGAATGCGAATTTTGTCCTTCTTCAACGCGAAATCGTATTCGACTCGTTTTCGAGTCGAGTACGAATTTTGCCCTTCTTCAACGCGAAATCGTATTCGACTCGTTTTCGAGTCGAATGCGAATTTTGTCCTTCTTCAACGCGAAATCGTATTCGACTCGTTTTCGAGTCGAATACGAGTTTTGCCCTTCTTCAACGCGAAATCGTATTCGACTCGTTTTCGAGTCGAATGCGAATTTTGTCCTTCTTCAACGCGAAATCGTATTCGACTCGTTTTCGAGTCGAGTACGAATTTTGCCCTTCTTCAACGCGAAATCGTATTCGACTCGTTTTCGAGTCGAATGCGAATTTTGCCCTTCTTCAACGCGAAATCGTATTCGACTCGTTTTCGAGTCGAATGCGAATTTTGTCCTTCTTCAACGCGAAATCGTATTCGACTCGTTTTCGAGTCGAATACGAATTTTGCCCTTCTTCAACGCGAAATCGTATTCGACTCGTTTTCGAGTCGAATGCGAATTTTGTCCTTCTTCAACGCGAAATCGTATTCGACTCGTTTTCGAGTCGAATGCGAATTTTGTCCTTCTTCAACGCGAAATCGTATTCGACTCGTTTTCGAGTTGAATACGAATTTTGCCCTTCTTCAACGCGAAATCGTATTCGACTCGTTTTCGAGTCGAATGCGAGTTTTGCCCTTCTTCAACGCGAAATCGTATTCGACTCGTTTTCGAGTCGAATGCGAATTTTGTCCTTCTTCAACGCGAAATCGTATTCGACTCGTTTTCGAGTCGAATACGAGATAGTCGATGACCCGTTCCCGGACTTTGACTCGTACGACTCGTATTCGAGATGTATTCGAGATGTATTCGAATCGTATTCGAGTCGTATTCGAGATGGTCGATGATTTCCACTCGCTCGTATACGCGTTGTATACGAGCTCGTATTTTGATCGTAATCGTAAACGAATCGTTTACAAGTCGTATACAAGTTGTATACGACGTGTATACACCTCGTATACGAACGAAGTTTGTGAAAACACAATTTCCAAATAAGACGTATGTGACTACTATGTGTTTTCATGTCGTAGTAAGTATCCGGTGGATTTTCCAAACTTCGTTCGTATACGAGGTGTATACACGTCGTATACAACTTGTATACGACTTGTAAACGATTCGTTTACGATTACGATCAAAATACGAGCTCGTATACAACGCGTATACGAGCGAGTGGAAATCATCGACCATCTCGAATACGACTCGAATTCGATTCGTATTCGATTCGAATACGATTCGAATTCGAGTCGAATACGAATACGATCAAAATACGAACTCGTAACAACTCGAATACGAATCAAAAGTCCGGGAAACAAAAATCGACCATCTCGTATACGATTCGAAAGCGAATCGAATACGATTTCGCGTTGAAGAAGGGCAAAATTCGTACTCGACTCGAAAACGAGATGTATTCGAGATGTATTCGAATCGTATTCGAGTCGCATTCGAGATGGTCGATGATTTCCACTCGCTCGTATACGCGTTGTATACGAGCTCGTATTTTGATCGTAATCGTAAACGAATCGTTTACAAGTCGTATACAAGTTGTATACGACGTGTATACACCTCGTATACGAACGAAGTTTGGAAAATCCACCGGATACTTACTACGACATGAAAACACATAGTAGTCACATACGTCTTATTTGGAAATTGTGTTTTCACAAACTTCGTTCGTATACGAGGTGTATACACGTCGTATACAACTTGTATACGACTTGTAAACGATTCGTTTACGATTACGATCAAAATACGAGCTCGTATACAACGCGTATACGAGCGAGTGGAAATCATCGACCATCTCGAATACGACTCGAATACGATTCGAATACATCTCGAATACATCTCGAATACGAGTCGTACGAGTCAAAGTCCGGGAACGGGTCATCGACTATCTCGTATTCGACTCGAAAGCGAGTCGAATACGATTTCGCGTTGAAGAAGGGCAAAACTCGTACTCGACTCGAAAACGAGTCGAATACGATTTCGCGTTGAAGAAGGGCAAAACTCGTACTCGACTCGAAAACGAGTCGAATACGATTTCGCGTTGAAGAAGGGCAAAACTCGTACTCGACTCGAAAACGAGTCGAATACGATTTCGCGTTGAAGAAGGGCAAAACTCGTACTCGACTCGAAAACGAGTCGAATACGATTTCGCGTTGAAGAAGGGCAAAACTCGTACTCGACTCGAAAACGAGTCGAATACGATTTCGCGTTGAAGAAGGACAAAATTCGCATTCGACTCGAAAACGAGTCGAATACGATTTCGCGTTGAAGAAGGGCAAAACTCGTACTCGACTCGAAAACGAGTCGAATACGATTTCGCGTTGAAGAAGGGCAAAACTCGTACTCGACTCGAAAACGAGTCGAATACGATTTCGCGTTGAAGAAGGGCAAAACTCGTACTCGACTCGAAAACGAGTCGAATACGATTTCGCGTTGAAGAAGGACAAAATTCGCATTCGACTCGAAAACGAGTCGAATACGATTTCGCGTTGAAGAAGGGCAAAACTCGTACTCGACTCGAAAACGAGTCGAATACGATTTCGCGTTGAAGAAGGGCAAAATTCGCACTCGACTCGAAAACGAGTCGAATACGATTTCGCGTTGAAGAAGGACAAAATTCGCATTCGACTCGAAAACGAGTCGAATACGATTTCGCGTTGAAGAAGGGCAAAACTCGTACTCGACTCGAAAACGAGTCGAATACGATTTCGCGTTGAAGAAGGGCAAAATTCGTACTCGACTAGAAAGCGAGTCGAATACGATTTCGCGTTGAAAAAGGGAAAAACTCGTACGCGATTCAGTGAAACTAAATTTACATGTGCGCGTTGACGCGCGCGATTCGTGTGTTCTACGTGAGTAAATAGAGTGCGCGTCACATATGAATACAAAATGTCGACCATGCGTCGCCACGATGCCAGTGGACGAATTCTGCGAATTCGTGCAAACGCAGAAAGTTAAAAATATTCAAATTTGACGCCCACGATGACACGTTCGTAGTAGACGCCTCCACAACTGCTTTTGAAAAGAATTTGATAAATGTTTGGAAATAATATTTAGGATTTTCTTTAATCATATCAGGAAACTGAAAACAGAAATAAAGTTTATACATTGGAAATTTTTTATAATAAAATTACGTATTAAACATTATATAGCGTGAGAATGGATACTTTGATATGAAAGCGAATATTTTCGAAATTAAAACAATTATTTTCAAAGTTAAAACGACTATTTTCGAGTATTGTTAATTCAAAACGACGTGCAGCATGGGAATAAAAAAAATTAATTGAGACGCGCTTATGACACGCGCTGCACAGCCTCACGAATCCTAGAGGCATCCACAACTATACGCGTCGGCCCTGACGCGGTCGTCTAGACGAGCGCATCTGGACGCGCACAAAGCTAAGTTCACATGTGCGCGTCTAAACGCGCGCGTCAAGACCGACGCGTATGGCTGAGGACGCACTTAGGATTCGCGAGGCTGTGCAGCGCATGTCACAAGCTCGCGTCAACCAATTTTTTGGTTCCCATGCAGCACAAAAACAAAAATTGTTAAGTTGCTTAAGAATTGATTTTTTTGGTATTTCATTGTTGATTATTAATTTAAAGAATATTTAATTGTTTTTTAAAATGGGAAAAGTTGAAAATTTGGTGGGTTTTTGTGTTTGCTTGCTCGACGGGAAATTGCAATCTCCCCGGTCGCAGCAGGCGAGCATTGAGCGGCATGTAATTTCCACGCGCACCGTCGAAACGATTGTATTTGTTTATGAACTCTTTTTTTCTTGTATTGTTTTTCGTGTATTGTTTTGACGTGAAAACAATTCATTTCAATAGAATGTGACTGTTTTCAATGTAAAAATCAATGATTTCACTGGAAAACAAAGGTGGCAACGAGTGGTCGCGCGCGTCAACGCGCACATGTGAACTTAGCTTTTACACGCGTGTGTCACGCGATAGAAGACGCGTCGTCTACAAAACACACGTAAATAAATAAATATTTTTGGTGGTTAACCCGTGTGTCTTTCCATGAAATAGAAGAGTTTTCTCGTCGTAAGATTTCTCTCAAAAATCTCTAAAACACGATAGAAAGCAGTCCAACAATCGAATTTGGCGCCATCGTACGAAGCGATTTGATTGGCCAACAATGAGCAGAGTCGTGATTGGTCTTGTCTATGCCTCCTGGATGCAGAACTAACCACCCGACATCATGGACGCCTTAGTACCACAATTGATAGAAGATTTTAATGTAATTGGGGTAATTTTTATCACGAATTTTTGTCAAACGTACAGTCCCGAGTGAGTGAGTGAGCGAATGAGTGAATGAGTGAGCGAGTGAGCGAGGTGATGCGTGTGACTAACGTCCATTGGACGTTTCGTCCGTCGTTAACAGAGATCGAAACTGAGTTTACGTCCCATTCGTTTTCCTTTGTTCAGGTTTTATTCATTTATATAACCTCCATCTTCCTCACTTTTTTTTTTTTTTTTTTTTTTTTTTACAGGTTGCTACGGAGAAAAACAGAGAGATTGGAGGGGATGGGGAAGAGGAAACGACGACTACATCGAATTTGTCGTCCGCTGTGCCATTGACCGACACGCCGTCAAAAATGGATCCTATTCCATCTAAACGCGCTTGTTTAGTGGGTGATGGGGAGATGGAAGACCCGGCGCAAGTTAACGAGGTACTGATTCGTTCGTTTGCTTTATTTGTCATCAATCTATTTATTTGTTCATCCGTTTTTTTTTTTTTTTTTTTTTTTTTTTTTTTTTTTTTTTTATCCGTTTGTCTTTTTTCTCTCTTTCAAGTCGTGTCGAGGAGAGGCGTCGCCACTGCTGCCACCGCCGCAGCGCGAGAAAAAGACGGTGGCGGGGGCGGTGAAAAAAGCCAGGCAGATCGCGTGGACTCTAGCAAAGAGATTCACGGGGACAACCAAACGAATTGAGAGGATCGAAGAGTACATGGGTTGGAGGTGGCGTGGCAGGAAGGAGATGATAGGTCGGTTGAGATCAATGGAGAAGAAGTTGAAGCAGATGGAAAGCGACCTGGACTGGGTCGATACAGATGTGTATGATATGGAAGTGGAGGTGGAGATAACCGAGGAGGATAGAGAGGTGGACGTGGGTGGAGTGGAAGCGGAAGTTGAAGTGGCTATGGGTGAAGTGGAGGTGGCGGAGGCGAGATCAGGGGAACGGGAGCAGCGGGAGCGGGATGATGTCGAACCGGTCGCCGAGAAAACGCGCGATGGTGGCATTCTTTTATCGTCTATTGCGGCGGACACGGTCGAATCCGTGTTAAAGAAATTGTCTGGCAAGGTAAGAATAAAACGCACGATGACGCGCGCGCGACCACTTTTCGACCTTTCATGTACATTCATTTTTGTTTGATAATTTTCAGTGTGTCGATTTGATGGCGTTGACTTCGATCAAGTCTGTCAAATCGCTGTACAAGTTTCAGCAACGGGTCTGCCAACCGGTAAACATGTTTGGTGCGCATCCACCTTTTTTGATTGTTTCTCTTATTTTTTCTTTCTTTTCAGAGGGTAATTGATGATGACGACGACGGTGACGATGTTGATAGTGACGATGGTGATAGTGACGATGGTGATAGTGACGATGGTGAAGATGATGACGATGACAATGTCGACTAGACAGATCATTCGAATTTTTTATTTTATTTTATTTTATTTTATTTTTTTCTTTTTCTTTATTTCTTCTTTCGTGTGTTGTTATGTTTTAATTAAATAAATAAATAAATAGTAGTTGTCGTACAATTTCATCATCAAACAAGTGGTTTAACATCGTTGTTATTACTGTTTGTTTGTTAAATTATTTGTCGTGTTCGGTTCGGCTTTGTGGAACAATCATGATTGTGTGAAAAGTTTGGGACACCTGTCGTTGATTTCGTGTATCACCTGTTGTCTGGTGTGCTTTTTAGCCACTGACTGTCGGGTCCCGTTGGCAGGACTGAGACCGAATTGGCGTTCTATTTTTCTCTCCTTCCAGGTCGGGAGATGGACAAACGCCATGCGGAACGGCAGTTGCGATCGGTCGTCCATCGCGGTATTCTCGCGCTAGTTTTATGCTTGTATTGGACGCGCACACGTTGCAAAAATAAAAGATAAATTAGCGTACTGTATCGAAACCTTGGTCCGGCTTTTGAGGAATTTTTTTTTTCTTTCTCGTCAACAAAATATACGCGCGATCACACGTAATAACGTCAAAAAATGTTTAATAAACGCCCAAAAACCGTGCATTGGAGTCGTGAGCGCATTCCGTATTGCAGCGCGACCACGCGCGGATGCATATTGGAGTCGTGGACGACTTTGCGTCGCAATGTGATCGCGTAAAGCTGCATTCATATATACGTGGGAACGGGCTACACGCACGCTCGAATATGATGCGCGCGTCGGCAAACAATATTATCTCGTGATCGCGCGTCGTGAACCTACCGGGCGGATGTGACGCGTGAATAACCCCAGGATCAAGTTTCACGAAAACCTGATTTCGAAGAAAAAAAACAACATACCGGTCAGATGTGACGCGTGGATAACCCCAGGGTCAGGTTTCACGAAAACCTGATTTCGAGGAAAAAAATAACCTACCAGACGGATGTGACGCATGGATAACCCCAGGATCAGGTTTCACGAAAACCTGATTTCAAGGAAAAAACAAAAGACGCACAAAGACTACACAGGATAAAAATGATACGTAGAGAGAAGAAAATAGAAATTGATTCCCCGATTCGTGAAATTAATTTCACATTGTGTACTCCAACCATTAATTGCATTGTCGTATTAGGTGTTGTGTGAAACGAAGATCGTAAACGTTTCGATCGGTTTACGATTTAAATTTCATCTCTCGGTGCGCGTCGCATCGTCGTAAATGACGCGAATTCATATCACCGCGTTCGCCAGATTCACGAGCACTTCCAAACCGTTCGTTTCGGACCTTCGCGGGAATCCGGAGGGTTTCGGTGTCTGGTCTCATGTCCCAGACTCGCTGCGTTGCGCAGTCATCGGCCAACCAAATGTGTCGGTTAGACGCGTCGCAATGAATAGGGGCAGACATGGATGTGTGTGTTAAAAAATAAACAATAGTTGGCTGCTGCGGATAACCTCGACCACTCGTCTCAATCGTTCGCTCAACCGACAGGGGCGCACCACTGCAGATTTAAATTTTCAGATTTCAATGGGAGACCTTGTCTCACACAAGGTACGGAATCTCCTTTGTGCCATCCTCGATTCAATCGTTAAAGACAGCATGCTCCTCGACCAGGACTGACTAATAGAATCAACTGACATTTTACCCACCGCGTTTGATCGCGCGCGTGCTTTTCTTCTCCCTGCCCATCCGTCCGCTTGTTCATTCTATCGTTTGGGCGATGTTGCGGAACAAAACGTCTACCTTTTTTATCGCCTTTACACGACCTTTCTTTATTACCCTCCTTCTTGGAATGTGCGTGGCCCCTAGCAATTACGTAACCAAACAGGGTGCTCACGTTGTTCTCTCTTTTGGTCTAGATAATCCCATTTTCTCCACCGCCACTCAAACACGCCCACATAAAAAATCCAAAGATTTGTTTATTTTATTTTATTTTTCTATTTAACAAAACAGACAAACAAAACAAATCGAAAATTAGAGAGAAAATCTGAATAAAAATTGAATAAAGATTGAAACAAAAATTGAATAAAAATCGAATGAAAATTGTAATAGAAATTGAATAAAAAAAATTGGAGTAAAAATTGGAATGAAAATAGAAAAAAAATTGACAAATCCAACGACGCATTCGATTGCGGTGGTGGCCACCGAGGTGGCCGCCGCCACTGCACGCAAAGCTTCTCGGATGGTTTCGGGGCTCCTCCATCTCCATCTCCCTGCACGCCACCGTGGTCGATTCCGCCACCATACCGACCGCCAAGGCAATCGTCCAAAAACGAGTTTAGGTCCTCCAACATAAACGCGAAGCGGATGGCCGCGACAATCCGTCCGACCAAATCCGCGCGCGATGCCACTGCCTCTACACCGGCGGTCTCGGCGCAAGACAGTTGGTAGAAGAAGAGCGAAATAAAAAATTAACATTTGAATTAATAATTGGTCAAGACGCTGGGCCAGAAAGAAAAACCCAAACCAAACAAAACCAAACAGACAGAGTTTGAAACTGCACGGATAGTTTTAGAGCGGCGTGATTAAGTCTGTCTCGACGTGCCAAAAATGCCAAAACAATGACAAAGTATGTGTTAAATGAATGCCGCTTCTTTCTTTCTTTGTTTGTTTCTTCATTCGTCTGTTTGTTGTGTGAAAATAAAACAAATTGGTCGATTACACACGTCAAGTTTGGTCCAGAAAACCCACACAACGCAATGAAGACCACCTCGCATGCTTGTTAAAAATTAAAAAGTGATGGCGATGCACGGGGTCTCCCGCCCGTGCGCGTGTGCACATGCTAATGTAATGTACGCACGCGCACGGACGGGCGGTCGAGTGAATGCGTGAATCGTCTCTCCACTCGCTCGTTTGTTTGAAAATAGACACTCGCACTACTTACAGTACCAAAATCCCTCCCCCCACCTATTCACGTTGTCGCAGTTACGTCAAGGTATCACGACGCGCAACAAAAAAGGAAGAAAGATTTTTATCTATTGCGCCACACTCCATTTCGTGAAACACGCGTGTGTATCGATACGTTCGAGCGTTTTATCTGCAAGGTGAGAAAATAGTCGGTTTCCCCGACCACCATATTTTAATTTAGCCGACTGACTGACTGACTGACTGACAGATAGATAGATAGATAGATAGATAGATAGATAGATAGATAGATAGATAGATAGATAGATAGGATGGATAGACAGGGAAACAAACAAACGACTAAACAGGCGGTCGGGGGATAAACGAGTGAAAACACGATGCGAGCACGGGCGGGGAAACCCCGTATTGTAACACAATAACCGCCATTGTTTACCGATTTGTTCGCTCATTTATTCACTTGACAATAACAATAATAATAATAATAGTAATACCGGTAAAAGCAATAATAGTGATAATAATAGTAATAATAATAATAATAGTAATAGAAAGAGGAGAGATACGCGCATACGCTTATTGACGAAATGTGAATTTCTGTACAGGTGTGCGGACTGGAAAAAAAATGGAGAAACAGAAAAAGAAAAAAAACCAGAAGGTAGCGAGGAAGAAGTTAAAGGGAACGAAGAAATGGAATACGACCGACAGCCAGAGATCGGATATAGATGGTCAACCGATAGATAGTCAGGTGTCGGTGTACTCGGATAGCCAGTTGGTCGACGAGATGGATATCCAGCACAGAGATGACGACGACAGCGACAGCGATTCCGAAACGAGAACACAAAGAAGAAGCAACGACGAAGATGCCCGGAAAAATCGGACGAAAAAAGGCGTCAAGAAGACGCGCGTTTTGACGAAAAAGGACGACGAGACGATAAGATCCTCGACGGGGAATGGTGCCGAGAAGGTGCAAATTTTGATGGAAGTGGGCGACAAATTGGAGAAAACCACAACCAAAAATGATGAAGCCGAGGCAACGAAAATTTTGACAAGAGAAGATGACGAGTGGGCGAATCTGAACAAAAGTCCTATTTTATTCAAGGACAACGAGGCACCCGATGCAGACAAACTACAAGAAAAACGAGAACGGTGAGTAGAAACGCAAATTGTTTGATTTGAATCGCACCGAAGAAGTTATCGCGCGGTTTACATCTATAGCGCGCGCATATAACGCGCGGCTCAAAGCGTGCGAATTGCGATCCGTTTTTTTTTTTTTTTTGGCGCTTGATGCTAGTAACTCGCGATGATTTATTTGTTATTCTATTTAATCGTTTATTTATTTTTTTATTCCCCCCCCCCCCCCCCCCCCGCTAGACTCGATGACGGCAGACTCACGTCGACGATGTTGAGAACGGAGGATGTAACGGTTCTAAAAACACGCGTAGATTTCTTGTACCAGCAAGAAGAGGGACGTGGGACTAAATACACACAAATTGCGGAAGAATTACGCACCCTTAATCAAAGGTTGAGTGTAATCGAAGAAAGACTCACGACCGCCAGTACATCGCAACACATGACCA
This sequence comes from Strigamia acuminata, assembly GCA_949358305.1. Lineage (NCBI taxonomy): Eukaryota > Metazoa > Arthropoda > Chilopoda > Geophilomorpha > Linotaeniidae > Strigamia > Strigamia acuminata. Next base: position 16,416,468 of record OX442317.1, on the reverse strand, counting down.
CCGCAAGTACATCGCAACGCGTGACCACTAGTGCGTCGCAACAGGCTATTTGGTCGTCCTACGACCACCTTAAGGTAACAACGACGACAATCAATCAGCTCATTCGTTCGTTCGTTCGTTTGTTCGTTCAATCATCTTTCTCGTTTAGGACAAACCTGTCATCGATACGAGAAATGGGGTGTGTTGGTTGTGTCCCGACTCAAACCAAGTCCCGAAGGGCCCCAAAGCCGACATATGTAATCACTGGCGGCAAATGCACAACGTTGGAAAAATCAAACCGGCCAGGGAGTTGTTGCGCAATCACGTTGGCAACTTTGAGAACTTTTGTCGGGTATTTCCTAGCGCGTACGCGCGCGATTCGTTTGTTCGCCTTTATTTACAATGTAAGCTGCGTAGCTCGGACATAACACCGTCCGGACAACTACGTGGTCCGGACAATTTTGTCCGGGCCCGGGCCCAACCAATAAGGAGCGATGCTAGATTTACTCTTTGGTTTGGACGACTTCCCTTTCCGGATTCCGGGCAAAGCGGTGCATCCCATATAAGGAAAAAAATTACCGTGTGGTTCGGACAAAAATAAAAAATGTCGATTTTCCAATGAAGTAAATTAGAAAAAAACAAAAACAGAAACACTAAAATAAAAAAATAAAAAAATAAAAAAGGTGTACACACCCTACAGAACGAACATTGCCCGGACTGGACAAATTACTGGGTCCCATCCCACATCCGGGCTACATAGCTTACACTGTATTTCTTTATTTATTTGTTTGTTTATTTACTTATTTATTAATTTAATTAATTTATTTATTTATTTTTATTTATTTTTATTTTTTTTTTTTTTATTTTTTTTTTTCCCCCATTTTCATTGATGTGATCATCTCAATCGTTCATCTCTTCTTCAACAGGCACTGATGTTAACGAGGAAGAAGGCGGACGACTGTCCTTTATGCGACACACGATCAAAAAATATGAAATATCATTTGCAAGAGACACACAGATTCAACGTACTGCCCACATTTCTGAAGCTAAGTGGGAAGGGCACGAAGAGAGGAGGTGATACCCCTCCCCACCACAGTGGTGCTCGACAACAGCGAGGGAACGAGAAGAAGAAGGGTGACGAGGTGAGGGAAAAACAATTCGGTTTATTTGTCATTGACATTTTCTCTCTAGGCAACCGTGGTAACACCAAAGACCATGAAGTTGTTGCGAGAAGGATACACGCAATGGGAGAAGAACGTGAGTGTCTCGCCCCAAGGACCTGCCCGGGCAACTAGACTGATCGATTGTCCGTCTGTTTGTTTGTTTGTTTGTTTGTTTGTTTGTTTTATTTCAGCAACCCATCGATTTGAATCGACAAGCTCGGGCCCTAGAGTTTTTGTTCGGGAAGACACGACGACCCGACGACGATGACAGTAGCGACATCGAAGACGACGAAGACGAAGGCGAAGACGAAGACGAAGGCGAAGGCGAAGGCGATGGAAACGGTGGAAACGACGGCGGTCGCGTCGGACATGGTCGCGGCACCGCTCCTGGACGCGGGATGAAGCGCGATTGCGGTCTAATCGCTAGCATTGCGAAGAGCAAACGCGAACGTGAGGCTAAACAAATACGTGGACGCGGGCCGACTCCCACTACAAAGTCGTCGCCATCGTCGTCGTCGTCGTCGTCGTCGCCGGACAATGACAAACCGGATCCGTTCAAGGTAAAGGAAAGGGATCCTTTCCGCTGCTCTCATTAATTTGGTGGTTCGTGTTTGACTGAAATTTCAGACAGCCTTGTATCGCGAGAAACGAGACGTCGCGGGAAGCAAATGCGACAGTGTTTACTGCGCGGAGTCGACTAGTCCGCGACTGAGTTGCAAATCGTGTTCCTCTTCGGTACACGAAGAATGTGTGGGGCGGACATGGACCAACCGGAAAAGCTACACCAAGTTCTTTTGTAGCGGTTGTCGTAAAATTCGTCCCGCTCCTATCACGAAACTGCTGTGAGTGTTTTCTTTCATTTTATTCTGTAATTAACTATAATTTTTTTGGCCACACCGTAGTCTAATTCGCTTGTTCATTTTTTGCTAAACTAGTTTTAATTATTTTACACAGGTACTCCACTTACTCGATTGAGCAAAATTTCACCAAACACTTCAACATCTGCTTCCAACACGTCGCAGACGTACTCAATGGAAAGGTTAAAAGTTGGCGGATGAACCTCTTTGACAAAGGTGCCCCGAACCGATCGTCCATGTCGACCAACCGACACGATTTACTGATCCAAGACGAAGAACTGGTACAGACTATAGATTTTTTATTATTTTTATATGTTTTTGTTTGTTTGTTTGTTTGTTTGTTTGTTTGTTTGTTTGTTTGTTCTTTTCTTTCGTTCGATTGAATTTTGCTCATTTACATTTCAGTGCGAACGTTTTGCTCATTCTATTATAAAGAAAATAAACACGGACCTGCCCATAAAAACACAGTATGCGCAGACGTGGGGACCAGACGGAATTGAAACGTTCATGACAGCGGTCGCAATTCCCGAATTTCTGACCCGATTGATCTCTAAGATCGAGGACATCGATCGGGACCACGCAGACTTTTTCCTGGCTAATGTGGATCGCCCGCGGTATTTTGTTGACGATTTGAAAGACACGCGTGCCAGTCCGTGAAACGGCACAGTTTGTCAGATTTTCTTTTCTATTTTTTATTTTTCATTTGCGGTTTCGAATAAACAAACACGCACCCCGTTTCGCATTGTTTTATTTATCCATGCGTTTAACAAAATTTTCAGCACATAAATTGTTGTTGTGTAAAATTGCACACGCACGCGCGGTTGATTATATACACGCGCGTCCGATTTCCATACTCGCCTCTCGACCGTGCGAGCCTCGTGAAAGCCCCGTGGTTTCCCATCATCCCTCGGTTCATCCTACACGCGTTCGCACGACGACGGCCTGGCAGCGAGTAGTTGGTCAACTGCCAAGTACTTTTCCAGCGAGAAAAAGAGGAAGAAAATTGAATCAACCGGGGTCTATCAACCGGCCTATCCATCGAATTAAGCAGGTATGTCGACGAGCGAGCGCCATGTTCGCGGACGGACACAGACGGGAACCACAAGCGGTGTAATTGTCACCATCTTGCTCCCACAGATATTTCGAGAGAAATATTTGACGAAAATAGCGTGGGTAGATATTTTCACCAGTTGCATTCAAAAGCTAACATAATTTGTATTTTACTCTAAATTTAAATGAAGATTGGCATCGTTTACCATTTAAACCCGTGATGAAATTTAAAACGCATCGGTATTTCAAGGGGGAAGGGGGGGATAACACGTGTGCCATTGCTTCCCCTTTAATCACGTTCCCAGCACGTGACAACGATTACGTTTTGATAACGTGTCAATCTTCATCCGCGCTGCACACGCGCACCAACCCGCGCGCCATTCAATGACCGCGCGTTATTTGCAAACCCGAACCCCCTATTATCAGATACCCGTGTCCAACCCTTCTCGGAGGTTTGTTAAAAGATCTACTCGACCGACTCTGGTAAATCGCGAAGAAAGGTGCACCAAATGTTGTCGCAATAATGCATATACATATCGTGGGAATATCCTGCATCCTATTTTCCCTGAAATACCAATGCAAATAGCCACCCGCGCTATTTCCACTGCAAAATTTTCTCGTTCGTCCGTACTTATTTTACTTTACTTTACTTTACTTTACTTTTTTTTTGTTTTATTTTTTTTTTTTTTTTTTTTTTTGTTTTGTTTTGTTTTGCCTAGGTCCATGACGGACGGTTTTCCAAAAACGCCCAACGACACGCGCGTATGGGCCGCCACGACGACGCGGTACCGACAGGACGTCGGATTCGACGGCGAAACACCCGGCTATCGCGGCCGATGCGTGGCTACCAGCTCGGAATTCGACTATTTCGAGGAACTCTTCGGCGAGGCGGCCCGCTTCACCGTGACGGCGACGAACCGGGCCATTCGGAGAGAGGCGAAGCAGGAGAAAGAAGTGGGAAGAACGCGAGTACAGGTGTTGGGAAAAGTTGACGCACACGTTGCACACGTCGTTCACGGGGGTTCTCAGACGCGCTTTTGGTTGATTGTTCGTATAATATACATGTTTTTCGTTTTAGACGCGTTCGATGCAACGACCACGAGGTCCGAGAACTAGACAAAGAACGTTGGTCGCCGTGGCTCGCGGTAGTGGCGCTGGAGCACCCGGACCACAACGCAGTGTTTTGAGGGTGTGTATCACCGCGGCCGACAGAAGGGCAGCCGAGCTGGCCGCCGGGCGACAGCCCCGACTTCCGTCTCGACCGCAACACTCGCCACAACCGAGAGGGACAGCGACAAGGGCGCGCGCGCGGGTCCGCCCTCTAACGCTCGATGAGTTTTATGTATATCTAGGGATCCACGTCTTGGCCGGCTACAACAAACAACCCGAATTGCGACACTACTGGTCGAGCAGCAACGTCGGCGATCTCGGTGCACCGGCCGTTGGGCGAGCCATGACACACAAGAGGTTTCAGGAGATTTCGCGGTACCTTCATTACGGCACGCAACCGTCTTACCAACGGTTGCACGTTACCGGCTCTGCACGCGGCCCCGATGGCGGCAGCACAACGGCGGAAAGGGTGTCATTTTTGAAAGAACGCGAACAGGACGACCGCGCGATGAAAGTTCGCTTGTTCGCCGACCTGGTCAACAAACGCTTCCGCGCATGTCGGCAACCAAGGACGACGCTCTGCATTGACGAGTCGATGATCGCCTTCCGAGGTCGATCAAAGATAAAAGTGCGTACATTTATTTATTTATTTATTCATCCAGTTGTCTACATTTGTTCATTCGTTCGGCAAATTTCTTCCAGGTCTTCCAACCGGCCAAACCCATCAAATGGGGATTTGAACTTTTCACGTTGTGCGAAGCGGGCACCGGCTACGTGCTGAACGACGAGGTGCACTTGGGTAAGCGCACCAAGATGTATTTTGACCCGGACGAAGAGCCGGAACCAGAGTGAGTCAATTCATCGCCTTTTCTATTTCACCTCGGATTGCTTTACTCCGAACTTGCTAGGTATCCGGGCAGTGTCCTCGGACGCATCGTCGTATACGTGGCCAGACACTATCTCGGCATGGGGTACACTATCGCCTGCGATAATCGATTTTCGTCCGCCGTGTTATTCGAACACCTCTTCACCCGCCACAACACCATGGCCGTGGGGACGCTGCGGGCCAATTCGGCCCAGATGCCATCAGATTTTTCGACACTCAGACGATATCAAGGCAACCGGAGAGGTAACGCATTTGCTCGGACGTGAACGCGCGTTTGATTTATTCAATTATTAATTTTTATTCTATCCATCTCTCTCATTTTTTTTTTTTTTTTTGTAGGCGATTTCATACAACGACAAAACGGTCGGTTGGTGCTCACTGCGTGGCGAGACACAACCACCGTGAGTTTGCTCAGTACGAACGTCGACCCACTGTCAGCGGCCGGCCGTGTCTTGCGTCGTATCGGTGGCAGGAACGTGGATATTGCATGTCCGGCGCCCGCACTGTCCTACATCGAAAATTTTCATTGGGTAGACGTCTTGAACCGACTTGTCTCCTCATTCCACATCGGACGCCGGTCCAGTTATTGGCACCGATACTTCTTCTTTCAAAAGCTGAATCAAGGTGGGGTCAAGGCCCCAATCTCTGATTATTATCATTATTGTTATCGTTACAATCTTAATCTCGACTCGTCGTTTTCCATTTATTCCCCGCAGTGTGTGTCAACGCCCGAATCAACATGCGCGGAGTCACAGCCTCCGCGCGCGGCGATCGATCGCAATTACAATTCCGAAGGGCACTTGTCGCTCAACTCTTGGCTCGGGAGAGGACGAGGACGACGACCACGGCCTCGCGCGCGGCCCTACCTACTGGACCCGTCGTCCATCGAATGGAGCGCGCGGGGAAAAGTTGTCGATGCGTGGTGTGTCGCGAGGTCCACAAAGAACGCCACGAGAGCAGTTTCTGGTGCGCTCCCTGCCGGACCCACCTATGTCGCCCACGCTACCGCAATTGTTTCCAACTCCACGAAGCCGGCGTGGGTAGATTGCCGTGATTTTCTATGCTCTTTTGTTTGTAAAACTAAATAAATAAATAAATAAATAAACTTTTATGATTTCCACCAGAACATGTAACAATTTTTTTTTATCTATTTATTTATCGTGTGATAGATGCAGCGGTGGCGATGATGAGATGACAATAATAATAGTAATAATAATAATAATAATTAAAATAAGAATGGGCATCAATTGACTCGTTGGTCTCGCGTCGGTTTTTGTATCGTCCGAGTCGCCCTCAAATTGTTTCGGGTTTTTCTGGTTGCTCGGTTTGAATGGCTTTGTCAAAAAGATCCGGGGGGCGACTCAACTTTGGAAACGACCCCTAAAAAGAGAGAGAGAATGAAGGGGGGAAAAAAAAAAAAAAAAAAAAAAGAAAGAGAAAGAAAGAAAGAAAGAGATAGATACACTCACGAATCTGGCGATCAACCGCGAACTCCGTTCTTGGTTACGTCGAATTTGCCACTCCTTCCGCAACCGGTCTTTGAGACTTTCCACCAGCACTTCGAGCGCCTCTATCTTCGCGGCCCGAACCCCCAGCTCCGTTGAATTATTTTTCAACTGCTCCGCATAACCCCCTACATACCGGGCCCACGATATTCCTTGTCCGGGTGGGTGCATCGCCCACTCCCGCTGCTGCCTCAGGTCTTCTTTGCGACACTTCTTCTGCCTCTTTAGGTCCTTTTCGCGCCACTCCTCCAACTGAATTTTTTTTTCTCGCTCCAGTTGCGCGAGACGCAATTGTAATTGATGCTCCTCATATTCCTTATGGTATTTCAATTGTTGTCGGTATTCTTTTTGGTGCCACGCATCCAGATCTTTCATCCTCTCTGTGATCATCAATTTTTCTTTTTCCTCCAGTTGCCCTCGAAGCGATCCTATCTCTCGCTTCAACTCCCCCAACTCGTCATCCACGACTCGACGCAACTGTCGCTGCTCCTCTCGTGTTTGTTGAATTTGCGCCAATAGAAACCGCGCGCTCATTGATTCTCCATTTTCTCGCTCTTCCTCTCCAATCGCGCGTTTCCGTTTCTCTCCAATCGCGCGTTCCCGATCCTCTCCAATCGCGCGTTCCAAATCCTCTCCAATCGCGCGTTCCAGATCTTCTCCAATCGCGCGTTTCCGATTCTCCTCAATCGCGAGTTCCCGTTCCATCTCGACATCTTCTCCCATCGCGGGTCGCTCATCTCCTCCTCCTCCCTCGCATGGTACTTCCACCTCAACCACCCCAATCTAGAGACACAGACCAGTAGATGGGTAAGTAAGTAAGTAAGTAAATGGACGAATTAATGGATCGAGGTGAACCAAGGCACGACATTACAGATTCTCACTTCGATTTCGTGTTCCTCTTTAGCACTGCACGACGGTGCGTCGTTGACGTTGGCGGCGGCGGCGGCGACAATAGTGAGGGTGGCGTCATCGTCCCCTTCCTCGTCATCGACCTGGAAATAATTAATCAATCAAATCAGAAAAATATGCACATACGCGCCGTACCACTCCGTTTAATAGCCCGGGATCATAAGCATGTAAACGCGCTTACCACGATAACGGGAATAGGTGGCCATCTTGGTCGCCTCTCTTCCTCACGCTTCGGTTCCATCTGAAAACAGACAATTTCGACACCGCTGAGAGAATAAAACGACGATGGTGGTGGCAATATCAATGTTGGTTTGTTGTGCCACGAGTTTCCGGTTGTTGGGAAAGTAGAATAGTTGGACCACTCGCTGTGTGACGCCGTCGAGCGAGGGGGCAGCCACACGTGCGCGGCGAACTGAAATGTCGTGACACTACGGCGCTATGACGCGATACCTAGTGACACTAATTGCAAACAAAAAAACAACAACAACAACAACAACAACAACAACAACAACAACAACAACAACAACAAACAACAAACAACAAACAACAACACCGATAACGGCGACCTTTTATCGTCGGCCCAGGTGGTCGAGTGGGTAGTCACCCGCCTTACGGAGTCGTGGGTCGTGGGTTCGAGTCTCGACTCTCCCGAATTTTCGTTTCAGTCGATCTTCTTCATATCTACGGGATAAATATTCAAAAAAGACGATGTGTACGTGCCAATTACACATACTCCCTTCCCCAGGGCCTGTGGGAGGGGGGGGAGGGGTCGAAAGATTTGATCCCTTTTATTTATTTACTTATTTTTTTTTTTGGGGTTTTATTTAATTTATTTACGTTTTAAACTACTTATTCAGTCGTCGTAACTAAACGACGAACGGATCTCTCATCTGTTTTGTTTCTCTATGATATTTTATTTATTTATTTATTTATTTATTTATTTATTTATTTATTTATTTATTTATTTATTTATCTATCTATTTATTTATTTATTTATTTATTTATTTATTTATTTTTATTTTTTTTTAAATTTTTGAAGGGTTCCACCAACGCCACATCCATCTACTATGTCGTACAAGATCGGAAAACCTCCCGGAGCGGTGACGGAAGCGGATAGTCACGGTCACGCAATTAGGCGCTCGGTCACGCGCGCGATCATTGCGTTTTATCCATTTTTTCACATCTTTTATTCAAATTTAATAAAATGTCACACTGAATCGATCGAATGCATTAGTTTAATGGACCGAACGAAAATAAAATTCTACAAACTTTTTCCATAATTTGAGAAAAAGGAAAGAGAAAAAAACACACACACACACACACACACACACACACACAGGTGCAGCGAAGTGATACAATTGCAAAACACACAAATAAATAAATAAATGGACGAATGAACCGAATAAATGAATAAACTGAACAGCAAATAAAGTTTTGTTCCTTTAGGCGCACCCCCTCCCCCCCCCCCCCCTAATACTCCATCGAAGCATCACTGTCGTTGATAGTCTTTCCGGCATCCTTTCCCCTCCCGTCGCCATCTTCTTCTCCATCGCCTTCGCTTTCCTCCTCCTCTTCGATCTTCTCCAGGCGCTCTCGCCACCTCGCTTCCATACCCAACACAACTCTCTCCGTTCTTGCCATCATCTCCTCGAATCCTTTTGCCACCGTCTTCTCGATCCTCCTCATCCTTTTCATCACCGCCTTCTCAATCTTGTCCGCAACTATTCTTTCCACCTTCTTGGCACCTGGTGTCCTTGGTGTCAAGAGCGACCTCTGAAAAACGAGGAAAGAGAATTAACGAATACACAAATAAATAGGTGGGCGGAAATTTTGATAGAATACTGACCCTTCTTCTTTTTGCGGGAGTGCCCGCTTTCTTCGAATCCACCGAGCGACGTTTATTAGACGCCCCGGAACAAATGATCGGCGACGGCGGCGGGGAACAACTCGACGGCGGCGACTTATAGTCGACGCACTGCAAAATGGAGACAGGAGACGACATGGTGGCTTCCATTTTTTCTTCCATGAAAAAAAAAAATAAAAAAAAAAAAAAATGTAATAAAGTGAAAACAAAACACGCGGGATTATGGTTTTAATGTCGGGAATGTTGGGGCAGTTTCATGTGTGCAATCAGAAACTCTGTATAATGTTGTGTAGATCTGTTTTGTGTTTAATGGATAAGTGATAACTATACCATTGCCATGTAAATCTTATTTATTGTTACTTAGTTTTCACTCACTAGAGTACTCTCTCTATGTGTGATTGTTGTGTATTTTCTCTCGCCATGTTCTCTCCTCACAGAATAAATATCTGTTTATGTTCTTCATCTTGCTGAGTGGATTTCTTGCTGCATTTGGGCATGTAGTTGTGTTAATCACGATCCTGGACTCCAACAGTGGTAGCAGAGGATTGGAAACTCTACATTTGCCTCACGATAAGTTATTTGCATCGCAAGATGCACGTCACTGTTGTTTTTCTCCTCCAAGATGGCGATGCATTTTTCCGAGTCGAGTTTTTACCATGAAACGTTTGTATTTTAACTTGTTTTCATCGTAATTTCGTTTTGCAAGTGCTTTGAAGAATCATATTTTCTGAAACTTGGAAATTATGGCCAACAAGGAGCCACACATTGATCTGTTAAACGGTGAAAATTACCGGGAATGGCGTGAAGATGCCGAATTACTTTTGCGAAACAAAGGACTATGGAGTTTCGTAAATGGCACAGCGATCACACCTGACCCGCTAACAGCAACCGCTAAAGAAATACGGATTTTTGCTGAAAGAAAAGAGAAAGCTCGCACTGTAATTGGTTTTGCCTGTGATTCAATACGCCGCAGAGTTGCAATGGCGAAGCCTACAGCCAAGGAAGCGTGGGAAGCTTTGCAACAAGCATATGAGCCGCTGACTTTGTCGCTCGAAACGTCATTGAAACGGAATTTCTGGTCTCTTCACATGCTGCCCGAAGAATCCATGCAGGAGTTTGTTAATCGCGTGGAGCGACAGGCATTGGAGCTTGAAAATGCCAAACTCCCAGTCTCTGACCGAGACATGGCTGCTCAATTAATTTATAAGTTGCCAGAACAGTATCAAATCCTAAGTGCACAAATATATGCATGGCCAAAAGCTGATTTCACTTTTGATAAAGTGAAAAGCCGGTTGTATGATGAATACAACCGATTACGTCTTGAAAATTTAGAAAAAGATTCTGCTAATCTTTCTTTGTTGTCTTCACAGGTCAATTCGCTTGCGAATCCGAATCAGAAACCGGTATTTCGGGGACGAGACTCGAAACCCAGATCAAGGCAAGATGCAAAGCCGACTGGTGAATTTATTTGCTACAACTGCGGTGGCCGAGGACATTCGGCTAGACAATGCCCTACACCACGTACGGGCCAGCCTTCCCAGCCACGCATGCAACAGCAACCTTCTTTTCGGCCATCATCTGTGCCACAGCAATCGAGTCCTGTTACCCCGGCAGTTTCCGTAGCAACACGGGTCAAATCAAAGAAAAAACGCAAGCAGAAGTTGACTGTTGATTCTGAGTCTCATCAACTTGAAGCCCACACTGAAGATATCAACACTGTATTTTCTTTTAACGACATTGAGAATTTCTTCGTCCAGTGTCACTTAATTGATAAGTCTGACCAAGATTGGCTTTTAGATTCTGGGGCTTCCGATCATGTCTGTTATCAGCGAGAATTATTTTCTGACATGACCCCCGTTGTTCCTTTCAAAGTGAAACTGGGCGAAGGAACCTCAACTGTCACTGGACGTGGCACTGTCTACGTCGAGAGCGACGTAGATGGCGTCAAACGTGACATTGGTCTGGAAAATGTCCTTTATGTCCCGAATTTTCGACGCAATCTGATGTCCGTGGGCCGTTTTGATAACAAAGGCGGTTCTTTTAGAATTGCAAATGGCATAATGGATGCATATGGTTTACACGGAGTGGCAATTTTATTTAGGGCTATTAAGCGAGGGAATTTATACTGGTTTGTTGGTCGGGCATTGACACCCGAAGAAAGGGCCAAGCCACGTAACCTCGTGAATGCCAAACAGACAATGTTTGTCAAAACACCTAACAATTTGCCTGCACCTCCTGCCATATTTCCTGCGGTCCCAGTTGTATCGCCTGCAAAGATTTTTGCAGAAGTACTTAAAACCGCCAAACCCAAAAAGATTCAGATTGACATTCGGGATCCGGCAAAGCTTAATAAGCAAATTTCCAGACCAGAGTCGCAAACAGCCTCGCGTACAAATAAAAATGCTGACATCGATTTATGGCATTCACGTTATATGCACTTGCATAAACGTGGTATTGTAAATTTGTCACGCGACGCTGATGTCACTGGAATTTCTATTTCTAAGCGAAAGTTTGGCAATTGTGCCACATGCAGAACTTCCAAATCCTGTCGTGTATCATTTCGTGGATTGGATTATTTACAATCCAAAAAGCCATTGGAGCTTGTCCATATTGATTTATGGGGAGCTGCTCCTGAAATTGGTGTTGGCAATTGTTATTATTTCCTTGGCATTACAGATGATTTTACACGTTACGTTTGGGCCATTCCCATCCGTAACAAATCTGATGCATTCCAGGCTTTTGTTTCTTGGCAAACACAGACCGAACACCAAACTGGCTTTAAATTGAAACGCATCCGGTCAGACAATGGCCTAGAGTTTGTTAATAAGGCATTTGGAAGTCATGCAGATAAGCTCGGGATTGTGCATGAACGCACAAACACGTACTGTCCCGAAATGAATGGAATTTCTGAGCGCCTAAACCGTGTCTTGATTGAACAGGTGCGCAGTGTTTTGCTTGAAACTGGACTACCGCATTGTTTGTGGTCAGAATTGGTCCAAACCGCAGCCTTCGTCAAGAACCGTTTTCCGCACTCAAAATTGAATTTTACGACCCCATACGTTGCGTTTTATCGCAGAAAATGTAATGTATCTTTTCTTAAACGCATCGGGTCACAGTGTTTTGTACATTATTCCGCCCCGCGCGCGAGTAAACTAAGTCCTCGTGCGTGGAGGGGAGTTTTGGTGGGTTATGCTCGGAGCACTTCGGGATATCGAATTTGGAATTCGGAGACAGGGGAAATTATTGAATCCAAATCTGTTAAATTTGATGAATCTTTACTTAGGGGACCTGAGGGACGTGTATCTAGTGTGTCGTTACCGTTGTTCGATCAGCAGGTTATTTACCGAAGCAAACGCCGATCGCCTCGACAGAACGTGTATGTGCCCTCATCTGATTCCCTCAACTCTTCGAGTGATTCATCTGAACATTCTACAAACTCGGCGGCTTCTTTTCATTCCGCACAAACCCCAATATTGTCCTCTACTTTGGCTTTTTCTCCGACGACTCCCGTTTCTCTTATCTCGTCACCTCCCGTGTTTACCTCCTCACCTGCACCTCCCCATTGTCATGATCGACAGGAGGAGGGAATGACGGAGGAATCCCACAAAGTGACTATCCGAAGAAAGAAACGCCGCTCGCCACGTACTACGACAGTGAGTGCATCACTGGATGGCGCCACAGCCTCTTCATCGACCGACATTCTACCACCCGAGGGGTGGACGAGAGAAGTCCGCGTTCGGGCGGGAATGGTCGATGTTTCTTACCTTTCTCCGGACGACATGTTGTGCTGTTCGATGGCGGACGTACGCCGTTGGCATGACGATCGTCGACAGCTATGCATTGACGAACTTTTTGACTTTAACAGGGCACGCCTGACACCCGATATACTCACTCCACGTCGTTGTTTGCGAACGATCACGAGCCGTAAATCTCCCAAGGGCGAGACAAGTTTCCGACACACGAATGATTTGGAAACGGCCCGAGAATCGTCCGAGGAGGAGATGTATATTCGAGACGTGGATGACCCTGGAGATCCCGATTATGAGCCAAGTTCTGATGACGATGACGATGACGAACTAGAATATTTTGACTCCACCAACAATGATGACATCGAAATTCATCATGCTTTCATAGACCCGGGTACTTTTGCAGAAGCAATCTCTTCCCCTGAAGCTGAGCAATGGAAGTCAGCCATGGATGATGAGATCCAGACACTCAAGGATCGCAAAGTATTCGAAGAGATTCCCTCGGATCAGCTTCCGCAGGGGTCGAAACTCGTTGGAAATCGCTGGATTTACAAGTTCAAACAAGCGATAGGCAACAGTGCATGTCGTTTTCGAAGTCGGCTTGTCGCACAAGGATTTTCTCAAAGAGAAGGACTTGATTATGACGAAATATTTAGCCCTGTAGTGGACTTTGTGTTGGTAAGGTTGCTCTTTGTCGTTTTAGTAGTGCTTTCATCGTGGCAACACGTTCATATTGATGTGAAGTGCGCCTACTTGTATGCCGACCTGAAACACAAGATCTACATGCGTTGTCCGAAAGGATATGGGGGCGAAGACAAGAACTGTAACGTAATCTGGCTACTTAAAAAGGCACTTTATGGTCTACACCAAAGTGGTCGTGAATGGTATTACACACTGGATGCAGCCCTGCGTAACATTGGTTTTAAAAACGTAATTGGGTTTAATTGTGTTTATCGTTTTGGATATCGAGCTATTATGCTGATTTATGTTGACGATCTGCTTCTGTTTAGTTTGTCAAAAGATGTGCAAGAGCAGATTGTATCGCTTCTCAAATCCAAATTCGATATAGTGGTCCTAGGGCCAATAACTCGAGTGCTCGGGGTTAACTTTACTAAGGTTGGCGACAAGTATTATATGCATCAGAGGGATTTCATAGAAAAACTCTGCAAAGCGTACGATGTTGACAATTCATTTAAAATTAAATTGCCTGGAAATCAGGGTGCTGTCGTGCGTAGACCTTTGGAATATGAGCAGTTAAATACTGACTTTCCATACAGATCTTTGGTTGGTTCGTTATTGTTTTTGGCAACCCGCACACGTCCTGACATCCTCTTTTCCACAATTTTGTTGTCGCAATACAATGAGAAGCACAATGAGTCACACATTCGTATGCTATTGCACGTTTTGAAATACCTAGCTAACACTAAGGATAAAGTAATTTCTTTGTCTGATTGTGAGTCTTCTCAAATGTTTTCTTTTTGTGACGCATCTTATGCGAATGACCAGGATGAGCGGAAGAGTTTTGGTGGCTTTGTGGTGTCGTTGGGAGGCGTACCAATAAGTTGGTCATGTCGTAAGCAAAGAACAACCTCTTTATCGACTATGGAAGCCGAATTCACCACGATAATTGAGTGTGCACGAGAGTCTGATTGGTTAAATAGGTTTTTGAGTACTAAGTTTTTCAAAAAGCTAAGAGTTAATCACGTGCCAATCATTTACTCTGACAGCCAAGCAGCTCTGAACTTTTCTCGCAATCTCATCCAAAACAACAAAAACAAACATATTGAAGTGAAATACTTTTTCATTCGGGATTGGATCCGAGACGAGCGTATACTCGTTAAATTCATTAATGGTAAGGAAAATCCTGCTGATATCTTCACGAAATGGTTGTCAAGAGACAAATTTGAATTATTTAGAGATCAATTTTTATGTGACATGATATAATAGTTTATTATTTGTTATATCCTAGTTTATCATTGGTTATAATATTTTATTTACCTTGATGTTTTGTTTTTATTACACAATGAAAAGGAGGAGTTTTGTTGGGGCAGTTTCATGTGTGCAATCAGAAACTCTGTATAATGTTGTGTAGATCTGTTTTGTGTTTAATGGATAAGTGATAACTATACCATTGCCATGTAAATCTTATTTATTGTTACTTAGTTTTCACTCACTAGAGTACTCTCTCTATGTGTGATTGTTGTGTATTTTCTCTCGCCATGTTCTCTCCTCACAGAATAAATATCTGTTTATGTTCTTCATCTTGCTGAGTGGATTTCTTGCTGCATTTGGGCATGTAGTTGTGTTAATCACGATCCTGGACTCCAACAGGGAACCTGGAAATCGAGACGCCATTTTTGTCAACGAAACGTTACATTTTATTACGTTTCAATAACGAGAATGGCCACTTTTGACTGACTAAAAAATTGATAAAAACGATAATTTATGACGAAAAGAAAAAGAAAGAAAAGACGCTATTCCGGTACTGGGAACCGGGAATTCCCGAAAAAAGAGAAAACAAAAACCCCGCGCGAGACGTCAAACTCAATATCGCTTGGTTTCTGTTGGCGGCGACAACAACAACGTGGGGGCGGAAAAATAAAAAATGGCTACGCGCGTGGCTCGCCAAATTCCACGTGGATATGCGTTTGGGCGCGTGTTTGAACGTGCATTTAGGAGTGCGGGTGGGCGAGTTTTGTGTGTGTATGTGTGTATGTGAATATGTGAAATGGTTAACTTACCTTTTAACGTTCTCACACGGTTGGTCGACAGTGAGCGAGTGTGAGCAAGTGAGTGGATGAGTCCACGCGACAGATGGCGGCAACGGCCAAACTTATTTATTTATTTTATTTTATTTTATTTTATTTTTTTTTTTCTTTTTCTTTTTCTTTTAATTAATTAATTTATCAATTATTTTAATAATTCACCAATAAATATTTTTTCTTTAATTTTCACCCATTTTATTTTTCAAACACGCGCGGTTGTATACACGCGACGCTAGCGACGCGTTTAACCCGGTGTCGGAACCATTAACCACAGCGAAGCAAACGAAGCATCATTGTCTTCCTCGACTCGCGCATTTACCGTAAGTAAACAATCGATTGTTTCCGGAGGGAATTTGTCCGAATTGAATCAATTCGGCAATTTATCGATCGAGGGTTTGAACAATTGTTCGATAGACGAATTTGAGGAGGAGCGAACAAACAAACAAATAATTAGACAGGCGGGCGCGATGAAGCGTAGCGAGTGTTTCTCGCCTCCGTGTTGACGGAACGCGACATACATACCAGATTTCGGCAACAACTGTGGCACAATAACTCGAAAACCAACGTCCAATCTAGCCTGACCGAACAACGCAAAACAAAACACTACAAAATAAATCAAAATAACGAACAAATAGACGGTAAATTAAAAAATTCAAAACAGAATTTCCAATTTCAAGTTGTTAAATCGTCCTCGATGCAGTGTTATTGCCGACATCGGGTTTATATGTTCCGTCAACATGCATCCCAGCTTCGACTCAGGTTTCTTCTCCGCTTATTTCGTTCAATTTTTATTATCTCTTATCTATTTATTTATTTATTTATTTATTTATTTTTATTTTTTATATTTTCGTTTCCTAGATGGCAGACAGTGATGATGAACGATCGCGTCGAATCAGAGGACGGGGTAGGGCGGCGTGGAGGGGTGTCCCCTCGGTTAACGAGAGGTGGGCGTCGCCCCTACCCCGCCCTCAGCAGTTCGCCCTTAGACGCGACGCCCAACCGAGGTGAGTAAATTGCAAATTGACACGATTGGTCGTTTGATTGATTGATTGATTGATTGATTGATTTATTTATTCTTTGTTGCAGCCTTCTGCCGCCACCACCACAGCCGCCGATAGTGCGACATCGAATTGCGGCGCTTCGTGCGTCGGCGGAGGCAGGAGGACGCGCGCTTGCAACTGCGCGCGCGATTGGGTCGGTCGAGTTCGCCGCCCAAGTGGAGGACCCGGCGTTGTCCTTGGTCATGGTGGCCACGGCGGCTGCCGCAGCGGCAATGACTCTGTCGCAGTCGATTGGAGCGACACGGGAGTCGGTGGCGGCGGCGGCAGGGGTCGTCGCGTCGGCCAACGGCACTGACCCCAACGTCGTGGCCGCCATTGAAGAGGCTGTCGATGCCGCCGTAGCCTCATGTGAAGCAGCCGAGGAGGTGCGACGGGCAACTCTGTTCGCGGCCGAGATGGCAACTCGTCATTTCAATTTTATCTAATTAATTTAAAAAAAAAAAAAAAAAAAAAAAAAAAAAAAAAAAAAAAAAAAAATTGTCTCAATTTTTAAATTTTAAATTTTCCATGTTCACTCATTTGTAATTTTCCATTTTCCATGTTAATTTTTAATTTTTTTTTTTCCTTTTTTTTTTGTAAACAACTCGTTTTTATATATATATATATATTTCTTTATTTTTTTTGTGAATAAATCATTTTTAATTTTTCAAATCGTTTTCAATTTTAATTTTAATTTTCATAATCATATTTAATCATTAAAACTCGTTTGTAATTGACATGCACATGTTAAATTATCTATCGATTATTTTTTTAAATCAATATTGTTAAAATTCAGCATTAAATAAACAAACATAACATAACATCTTTTATACCAGACTAATCGAGATTCAAACAAACAAACAAACAAACACGCAAATATTAAATGCTACCACACCAAAACTAAAATAAAATTGCAAGTTGTAAACTCAGAAAAATATAAATTATTATTTTTTATCAGAAGTATTAAATATAAGCAAAAAAAAAAAAATAGTTTCGATCCGGAAAACTGTTTGTTTGTTTGAAATCTAATAAAATTAAAAAAAAAAAAAAAAAAAAAAAAAAACAAACAAGCACAAAAAGAAATAAAATCGGTGTGTTTTAAACGCAGAACCATGCTTGATTGTTAAAAAGAACAACACCGTAATCAAAAACAACACCAAGAACACCGAAATTATTGTCAGATTAGTAATTCGCTGTGAATGACCGTTGATTGTTTTGGAACGCTGTCCGCAATTTTTAGCGTTTCTCCGCGCGGACGTGAAGAGGGCGCCACTCGTGTGACCGAAACAACGACGACACCAAACACACTGACGTCGAGAATTCGAGTAGCTTCGCTGTTTTGTCAGAGTCCACTCGAACCAGACTCGACGTGGACGAGGCTGCCACATTCCACGTGTGCGAGAGAAGACATCGTTGTGATTGGGGGTGCCGAAAAATGATGCGCTCGAACAACGAACAACACGATTGCGTCGCTATCAAACACCGACGTGCCCATTTGTCTGTAAAAAAAGAACGAGTTTTAAAGGAGTGAAATAAATTAAAATTAAATTTAAAACATGTATTCGTACATTTGAGGAGCAGATTAGGCGAATTCACTTTTTCTTTCCGGCGCTCGACTTTTCCTTTCCTTTCCTCTTCCTCTTGCTCCTTGCCCGTTTCTCTTTCTCCTTCCTCGCCAGTTTCTTTTCTTCGTCTTCGCCCTCATCACTTTCCGCATCGTCCTCAAATTCAGAGTTTCTGTAATCTTCGTCGTCTTCTTTTTCCTCTTCACACCTTTCACCTGTTTCACGCTCTTCTTCCCGGCGTCTCTCTTCTTCACACCCCTTTCCTTCGTCGTTCTCGGGCTCGTCGACGACAACAAACCTCTCCTTCATCAGCACCTCATCACCGAACGAGTAATCTTTATTCTGCAAATAAAACGGGAAAATCAATATCTGAAAAGTGTCGACGTAGACGCGCGCGGTAGATTCACTCACCAACATGTCGTTCCATTGGTTTAACATCCCCAGCATCCGGAGTATGTGGGTCTGGATGTCGGGATCGTCCCAATACTAAAAAAAAAATAAAAAAATAAAAAAAATATATACATAAATAAATAAATAAAAATAAAAATAAAAATAAAAATATATATACTTGTTCCGCCTGAACCTGAGCCCGTATCGTAAAGAGCAGGATATTAAGCGAATGAATGGAGAACCGCATACTCCCATCACGAAAGATTTTCATTTCGTGGTTATCGTCCCAATAGTTGGGATCGTTGTTGGGTTCGCTGCCCCCTTCCGCAACGGGAACCACCCTCGATCGCAACACCCGTTCCTCTCCCTGCGCATCGCCTCGTTGAAAAGATGATGAACGTGACGCCGAATCACCGTCGTTGTCGTCGTCGTCGTCGTTGTCTCCGACGCGCTCTCCCTCTCCCTCTCCCATCCCCGGTGCCCATGCAATGCGATATCTGTGTTTGACCAACCAGTGGTCCTCTAGTCGGTCAACCACAGGCCTCGCAATGCAGAATGGGCACCGTTTCAGGGCCTTGTGCATTTTTTTCAACTTCTAGGAAACAGAGAAAAAAATAAATAAATAAATAAAACGAATCGACTAATTGATTAAATACCCACCGGCAACAGGAGATCGGGTCTGCGCGAATAGTCCCGCAGATGTTTCCGGACTCTCTTCGAGATTTCATCCTCGCGCTTAACTGCGTCTAGGTGGTGATGTTGGCGCCAATGGCGGTACGCGTCCTCGCTGAAATACCCGTATTTCGACACCCCTAAGGTACGCGGGAGAGGAAAGGAAAAAAAAAAATAAAAAAAAAATAAAAATTAGACAAAAAATAAACAAACAAATAAACAAATGTATGTTTCTCATTACCCGGTTGTTTGGCGCACAGAGCACAATAAAAGGACTTCCCGCCCTCTGTCCGGAGTTTTTCTCCCTTCTTTCCTTTCCCTCCACCCTGGCGTCGTTGCCGTGTCGGCACCGCCCCCGTCTCCACCTCCCCCACCTTCCGGAGCACCCATTCCTGGAACTCTCCGAACCGTCGATCCAACTCCATCGACAAGTTGGACGGAAGGTTGGACGGAAGCCCACTCGGTCCTGCCCTGCCAGACGGCACCACCGAGCCCTGGGATGCAGATGCCTTTCGTATCTGAAAGAAATGGAAGGAACGATTGAACAAACGATCAAAGACAAATAGACCAGACAGGTTACCTTTTCCGTCGACCGCGTGACTCGAGTCTCCGACCTTTTCGACGCGGGCCGCTTCGACGCGGATCTTCGCGGCTTGGCGATGACACGCGCCAGTTGCTGTTCTTGCGGCGGCGGGGGGGCGATGGGCGCAGATGGTGGCACGGTGAAACACGGCGTCGACATAACCGGGCACGGCGCCGACATGACAGGACGTGGCATCGGTGTGAGGATCGGCAACTGCAGCCGTTCCAACCTCACGACGGGGCACATTAAAGGCATTTCGCCTAATGTCGCCGTTGGTTGAAGTGGTGGCGACCGCGGCGGTGACAGGTCTGGTGACGACGGGACCGTCACAACGCTTGGCATCGTCCAAGCGCACCCTGATGTGCTGGGCAACGACTGGAGAAAAAAAAAAAATAAATAAATGAATAAACGAACAAACAGACGGGCAAATAAATATACGATATTGCACGTCGAATCCAAGTTTGTGCGCGGGTCGGATTCATACGATCAATCCGCTCAATGCGCGCGCGGCAAATTAAATTTGCTGGTTAAATTATAGTGCGCGCGCGGGAATTATTAATTTACGTCAAATCAACGTGATCGCTTTTCAATTTCAAATTGGAACGCGACCACGTTGGTTGTCAAAATAAAATGGTCAGTTACTACGTTACCTCGAATACTTCCTTTTCCACCTTCTCAACGGTCTTCCGTTTCTTTTTCGCACCCCCTTTCCTCACACACTTCCTCTTCTTCGGTGCCGTCGCCGTCTCCTTCTCCTTTTCCTTCTCCTCCACTGCCTCTTCCACTGCCGTTTCCTTCCACGTCTCCTTCTCCTTTTCCAACTCCACCTCCATCTCAGGCCACACTATTCCCATCTCCTCCACTGTCTCTTCCACCACCGTCTCCTTCTCCACCTCCTTCTCCGACACAGTCTCTTCCACCGCCATCTCCTTCTCCTTCCCCGACACAGTCTCTTCCACCGCCATCTCCTTCTCCACCTCCTTCCCCGACACAGTCTCTTCCACCGCCTTCTCCTTCTCCGTCTCCGACACAGTCTCTTCCACCGCCATCTCCTTTTCCACCTTCTTCTCCGACACAGTCTCTTCCACCGCCTTCTCCTTCTCCGTCTCCGACACAGTCTCTTCCACCGCCATCTCCTTCTCCACCTCCTTCCCCGACACAGTCTCTTCCACCGCCTTCTCCTTCTCCGTCTCCGACACAGTCTCTTCCGCCGCCCTCGCCTTCCCCACCTCCTCCACGATCTCATCCACAACCCCCCCCACAATCTCATCCGCCGTCCCATCCGTTTCTCTAAAAAAAAAAAATAAATAAATAAATTGTGAGACGTTGCGTGCAAGACCCGAAGAGCGCGTGGAACTCACGTTTGTGGCAGGCTCGATGACCACACGGAATGCCCCGTGCTTTGTGATAGGTCCAAGGCACCGTCGTCGTTGGGTCCGTCCTGGTAAGAAACGAGTAAATATAATTACAAATGTGTGCATAATTAAAAAATAAATAAATAAATAAATAAATAAATAAAAATAAAAAAAGGGGGCCAAAAAGACGCCCACAATTAAAATGACTAACTTGTAATAAAAAAAAAGAAAAGGAAAAAATTAACCAATAAATGAATTAAATTTAAATAGACCCTGACATTAAATGTGTCGGTAAAGAGCACGCATTTGATGTGCGCGCCTAACTCGAGATGACGCGCGTTGGTTGGTCGTTTTCACATTTCGTCTGCGCCGATCGTGTCGGAAACATGAGAGTCAAGAACACTCTTGTAAACTCGACTTTGATTCTTTAGCCTACCGTTGCAGTTGCGGGTTCATGGTCCGGTGCCCCGGAAGACGCGATGCATTGTGCGACTCGAAACAAGACGGTCGACATGACTTCGGACGCCGCGGTCTGACAGGAAACAAACAAATGTGAATATTCAAACGGATTGAAAAGAAAAAGAAACAAAACAGAAAAAAAAATGCATATACTGTATACAGTATATCTGTGATTACTCTGCGGGTCTTTAATAGCGCGCGGGACCATTTATTTTTAAATAGCGCACGGGTGCGCTATTTACAGATAAACGGTATCCTCGATTTGTACACGTGTCTTCGGTGGGACAATTTTAGTTCACGAATAACGCGCGCGGGCCTCTGATCGTACACATGAGAAAATTTGTCCCCAGATAGCGTGTGGATGCACTATTTGGAGATATACGGTATATAATTTCTATTTTTCTAATTCTAATTCACTCACCGTCCCTGCATCTCCAACGATGGCCTCCATTATTGCCCGCCTCTCTATCAGCCTATCCACCCGCCTCTCCACCACCCTCTCCACCACCCTCTCCACCAGCCTTTCGTGGTACAACACCACCCTGGACTCGGAGGGTTGAGACTCGCTGAATTCCGTGTCTTGGGATTCCTCCAGCATCGGCTCTGTTGGTTGCGATTGCGAGTCGTCCAGAACCGACTCCACTGCACGTCGTCGAGATGTGTCCATTGTGGCCTGATTAAAAACGAGCAAATATAATAAATAAAAAAATAAAAATAAAAACAAAAAAAAAATGAATAAAAATAGAAAAAGAAAAAGAAAAATCAATTAAAAGAAGAAAAAAAAAGGGGGGGAGGATGGGGGGGGGGGGGGGGAGGGAGTGGACACGTAAAACAAATCGAGACGCGGGGCGTCGAACGACAAAAATTGGACGCGCGTGTTCGCGTATTTTTGCGCGCACAAACATGGGAGAATGGGTCACAATTGCGTCGATCGCGCCAGAACCAGCAACGAAAGCTTATCCTCGCAAAATTAATTTTGATTATGGGCCAATTCTTTCACTCACCGCCGTCGACGCTTCCACAGTGACCAACCTCTCGTCCACGTGCGGTTCCGTGTCCTGGAACGATACGAATGTGTATGAATAAATCAGCGTTTAAAAAATAAATAAATAAAATAAAATAAAATAAAAAAAAATAAAATAAAACAAAACAAAGAAAGTTTAGAAAAATGGAAAATAGCGGGTCCGTACCCCGGACCGTGCCCATTTCCACGCGGATATTAGAATTTATTCCTATCCCGCTGTAGCCCCTCTCCACGGATCTCAGATTTAATTGTCGGAAGAAAAATTTGATTACTACTTTGCAATTGGCATTCGATGCTGTTAAATGGTTGGAGAATCGGGACCGTTTGTCATTGCTTAAAATTGGCACAGATAAGAGATCGCGCATAAATGGGACAAAAAAAATTAAATTTATGAATGATATGAATCAATTTTTAATGTCCGCGCGGAAATAAATAAATTATTTTCTATTTTCATTTCGCGAATTGGGCAGAAATATTTATTTATTTATGTGTTTGTTTATCTATTTTTCATCAATAATAATAATAATAATATTGTTAATCGTGAGACAATTTTTCCACTCACCGTCATCGTGGTTGCAACTTCGGTTGACCCCTCCTCGGTTTCTAATTTTTCATTTTCCATCTTCCCACCTTCCGTCTCTTTGTTTGCGTCGGATGTCTGTAAGGGAGAGAAAATAAAAAATAAAAATAAAAATAAAAACATTTTTTGTTTGTGTCGGCATATTCCGCTCTAAACGCGCGATTTGAAAACGACCACAAATCCGTGCTCGACGACGGTGCGTGGCAACGAGTGGACCAATACGGTATACACGTGTGCATATGAATCGATGAATCGTGTATAAATCAATAAATAAAAAATGTATACATTCGTCTAATTTTAATAAACCTCGTTCGCCGTCGATCGGGTAAAAATCATCCACGTTACACCGCAAACGCTCACTCACGTACACTCCCGCGACCAAACACAAAAATCCATGCGCGTTGTTCGACGACCACACGTGTGCACACGTACGACCACGGACGCGATTCATTGACAAAAATATCGCAAAAATTCGTAAAAGCCGCCCAAATTTACCTGCGGAGACGCGACCGAGCATAAACTTCCCGCTTCCATTTCCAGTTCATGTATGCTCGCTACCAGTTTGTTGACGCGACACCTGTTGGCGATTCCGCGAATGATTTTGATTCAAAGTCTCCGATTTACATCCGTTTTTTAAGAGCTACGATGTTTTGGTTTTGGAGTCGGCTATGTGATCGTTTTTTAATTAAAAACGAAACAATTTTGGGTCAGACGATAATATTTTGGGCTCCGTTATAATTTCGAGCGCGCGATCGTGAGCGGGGTGCTGTGGTGCCCACTTCACTCCAGTCGCGTTTAAACAAACCAACAAGTTCGGGTTTTTGTCCCCTTTACTTATTTGTTTATTTTGGAGTTTTTATCGTGGGTCAAAAACGTTGACCGGAGGCAACGCCACATGCGCAAAAGGGCAATAAAAGTACAAGTTTACTCGGATGGAGAGAACATTGCGTATATATAATATATATTATATATGTATTTATTTATTTATTTATTTATCTATTTATTCATTTATTTACTATCTACGCGCGGCCACGTAAATAAATTCAATGGGAACCCCGTGGAATCGTGTGTTGCATTCACGCCCAATAGATGGCGTTGTTTGTTTATTTATTTATTTATTTATTTATTTATTTATTTATTTATTTAATCTATTTTAATAATGCAGGTGTAACATCCGGTTGGTCCGGCGTGCGACGAGAGACTGGGCGGTGTTTAAGTTTGACTGTTTATTATCGACGAATAGAGTAAACAATAAGTAAATTCTTCAAAGACGAAGAACATCGGGAGAAGTGGGTAACACTAAAACTCGATTGAAGCGGGCAAAAAACGGTAGAGAGGCGCTAATAAATCCGTTTGAGTGACATCGGGTCGTGAAAACGACCTAACTAGCTTCGATTAACTGATAGGAACTAATGGACATTTATTCGAATCGATAGTCTAAACGGGCACAAACTGTCTAAAAGCGATGTTGACGGGAGCAGTTCGGGACGGGAATTGATAAAACCCGAAAACAGAGAAGATTCGCAACGAAAGCAATGGCCGCCGTTGGAAACGACGAGAAATAAGCGTCAGCGGATGGAGACAAATAACATAACGCGAGACGTCTAAACCAAGCAGGAAGGTAAGAAGAACGTGCGAGCTTTGTTTTAAATTTTTGCAAACATTAGTATCTCCAGCAGAGATTCGACGGGCGCGTATAACCGTGCGGAGTGAGTGAGCCGGGTCGCGCGAGTCGACAAACTAGGACGGAGCCCGGGAGGAAAAAAAGCCGCGAAAACAAGCACAACAGGTGAGTAAAATTCGGATGCCTGAGTTCAAATAAATCCCGAGGAAATAAACTGAAGAGTGTACATTTTTTCTAGGACATTAGCGCGGGTCCATCGGGAAGAGAATAGGACGCACCACGGTCCTCTCACGATTATATTGGAAATAGAAAGGGACAACGAGGACGCATTTGTCGACAACGAAGCGACAGAGAGTGGAAAATAGGAAAAGAAGGGCAATTAGATGAGTTCTTTTCACATCACATACTCCTGACAGCGTATTAAAAACAGATCGTTCTCATTTTTGCAGGAAACACGATGTGCAGACGGTTTGCTACGTGTCATTCTCGGTTGCTCGCGACAGATGTCACACGGAGTCCTCGCGTCGTTCTCGCGTGTTGACACACATACATACTCGCGCGCGCATACATATAAGGCCACTCGAATTGGTGTTACGGAATCTGGAGGAAATTCAACGAATTTGCGTGCATTGTTTTTCGCACAACATTGCTGAAGGACCGTTCATCCATCGAAACTACCGGTGCATGTAGAAAAAAACTGATTTATGACTTTATTTCTATTTTTCATACAGGTTAACGATGTTAAACCGAGTGAAATAATGCGGATCGAATCTTTTTAATACGAGTTGATTTATTTGGTTTGAACGAATTGAATTAATTTATCTTGAATTTCAGGTGGAAGAAAAACAAGTGACCGACTAGATATAAAATCGAGTGTGTTCTCGACACCTGGAACGAAACGAGTTGTTGGATGGGTGAAATATAATCAGAAAATGTATAAATATTTGAATTTTAACCAGACGTTTTATGATTGCAGGATTTTGTTAAACTGATTGATTGATTAATTGCAACCTAGACGTGGCGTGTTGCCTCCTAGTGGACGATGGTATCAGCTCCTGGTGCGTCAACGAGAAGGACGTGCAGTCTGTGTCTCCTCTACGACGACACCGAGTCTGGTCGCTCGAAATGCTGCTCCGTTGCGATGCCGGGCAATGGGCCGCTCAGCACGTACACGCTCGTCGACGGCGCGCGTCCCATCGCTGCGGACCCGGGGTGCTGCAAGGAGAAGACAGGCAGACGGATAGATGGAATTAATAATTAAATTGAAAATTTGATTCAACTTTTGGGGTGACTAAAACTCAAAGACAAAGTTTGTAATTTACTCGCATCGAAAGATAAATTAGTTGTTGTTGTTGTTTTTTTTTTTTTTGTTTTTTTTTTTCAAAATAAATACAATTTATTAATAAAATATTACACGATGATTGTTCCACATTGATTATTTGTTGATTATTTGTTTTACAATTACACTTTCAATTCTCGGTGAGCAGTTCTTTGCGTTCCGACGCGTCGCTATCGAGATTGATGTCGGGTCTCGTTCGATTGGCTGCGTTCAAATCAATCAAAACTGTGAACACAGGGCCAACGCAAATCGCGAAATCCACACGCCCATCAATCAACCACCCACGGAGTTTAAATAAATGAATAAACAAATAATTTAATAAATGAACAATGCCGACACTGCGGAAGCATGTTTCCGAACGTTTCGGTGCCGACGCGCATTCGTGAGTAAAGCGCATGTCGACTTACCGGCGAGATCGCGTCACCCGTTAATAGTACGCGCGTTTGAACGCGGCCTAGTGCGCGACGAGGCGCGCAATGCGGGGTAGAAGAGCGGGCATCGTTTCCACCGCGTATTACGACATTTACGGGGGCGGGTCGCAGGGATAAATTAACACGAGTCGAATCGAATCGAATCGAATCAACCCGACAGGAGCTTTTTTTTGGAACAATGTGTCGGGGCTGCCGGCGCTCGTCCGTCGACACCAGCTGCCCCTATTTGCCGCGAATGCGACCCTTTGCACGACCCTTTGTACCGTGCAAACCGGCACTGGTTTGGCCGATGACAACACAGGATAGATTAAAAGTGATGAGACAAATCCACCGGAACCCTCCGAATATCCGCGAGGACCCGGAACGGTCTGAAACCGTTTGTTTGTTTGTCTGTTTGTTTGCAAATCCATCGAACGTAGTGACGAAAACTCACTTCTCCTACGCTGGCGCGTCGAGTACAATGGGGTGAAAATAAAATCGTAAACCAATAGAGGCGTTTGTGGCCTCGTTTCGTGCAACACTTGTCACCGATTTCTATTCTTTTATTTAACTCGACACGATCGTTTGCGCGCGGGATTTGACGCCCGTTCGCGTGACCCGTAATCCGTGTTGAAAGTATGGATTGATGAACAAATTCCAGGCCAAAAGTGAGTAAAAGAACAAGATTTAATCATCTCATGCAAGCATGGAGAAAAATCAACAACAAGAGAACAAGTAATAACAACAGTTGCTAAGCAGTTAAAAAACAACTCCAACTACGGTAACCCAATTGATACATCAATGTTTACATGATAATAAACTATAAAATCATAAATAATTACAAATCAAACATGTGTAACATCAATAATCAATTGCATATCACAAATCTCGGAGAACAAAAGAAGCCAACAGAGCCCCCCATTCTCCGAGACATGACTCAATCATATAACAAGATATAACAAAAGTAAATGCGAAAACCTATCGCAAACTACTGTAAAAATGTTGACATAAATATCGAATGCGGGCGGGCGAGAAAAATTTTGTGAAGATGTCCGCAGGGTTTAATTCACCTGAAACTTTCCTCAAAACAAAAACACCCTCATTTAGCCAATCCCGCAGGAAAAAGAATTTCACGTCAATGTGCTTTGTCCTCCGATTCTCTATATCGTTGCGGGTGAAAAAAATCGTCGACAGAGAATCAGAGAACATGGTTGGGGCCGGAAGTTGAAAAATCCGGGTCCGCTCAATCGCGCCATGAAGCCAGACAATTTCCTTTGCGCCGTCCAGAAGAGCAAGGAATTCCGCTTCCATAATGGACAAGGCGCAATAGCGTTGCTTACAGCAACCCCAGGAAATGGGAACCCCGAACACCGAAATTGTATAACCTCCGAAGCTCTTTCTTGTATCTCGATCTGAGATCCAAGAAGCATCGGAGTGCCCTGATAGAATATCTCCAGTGACCGCGGAAAGCTGAATTGAATATTCCCGCGTATTCTTCACATACTGGAGGATCTGTAGCAAAAGGGCCACGTGCCTTCCAGTAAAGCACGTGTTATATTGTGACATAAGGATAACTGGAAAGAGGATATCGGGACGCGTTCGAGAAGCTAGAAAGAGCAGAGACCCAATGAGAGACCGATATGGGAATTCATCATCCCTCAAAACACGTTCACCATCTCTAGCACAATTGACCATCGTGCCAACGGTAATCGGGACTTTGCACAAATGCTCGGAGGAAATTCCGTAGTCTTCAGCAATCTTATCAATGTAATCGCGCTGATGGATGCAGATTTTACCACCATCGCGATCAAATTGGACGCCCAACAACTTCGATACCGGACCCAAATCTGTTATCGTGAAAATTGCACGAAGGGCCTTAACAGTTCGATCACGCGGATCTTGTCCTTTGGTGAAAAGTACCATGTCATCAACATAAACAAGGATGACAGCATCATAAGTGTTGGAAATAAATACGCCATTAATCCCAAGAAGCTTGTGGAAATTAATCCCTAGCAAAGCCTCAACTAGGCGGAAATTCCATTGCCGTCCGCTCTGATGAAGGCCGTAAAGGGCCTTATGAAGCCTCCATACCTTACCGGCATTCTGAGGAGTTTCCCAGCCCTTAGGAATTCTCATGAAGATAGCTTCATCTAAGTTGCCATATAAATAAGCACCCTTGACATCGAGATGTGCATCTAGCCAGCCTAAAACGACTACTAGAAGCACGAAAAACAGGCGTATAAGCACATAGTTAACCACGGGACTGAAAACCTCGGAATAGTCGACTCCGAACTTTTGGCTAAAGCCCTGGGCAACCAACATCGCTCTAAAACGGCGCACGACGCCTTCTGCATCGCGCTTGATGTAGTAAACCCATTTATTCCCCACAATGTTCACATTAGAAGGAGGTTTCTCAACCTCTTCGTAAACACCTCGCTCACGGAAGAGTGAAAGCTCTTCCTCCATGGCTGTCTGCCAATGGACACGGTCGGGACTTGCAATAGCTTCCTTATAGGTGCGAGGAACCTGGGCAAATAAGGAGTGCGCGTACCGTGGTGTAGCAGAATAGCAATCCCCTAATGCTTCATCTTCTGAAGCCGTAGGACTAGGAAGAGGAAAAGCAGTTGGATCTGCCGGAGGGGGATCAACCGTGCAAACAGGCACGTTCCGGGTGCAAAAGTCAAAATTATCCCGGTCATATGCTAATCGATGATCTGCGCAATATTGCGCAACGTCAACATGACTCCGTAATCTGGTATGATCCGGGGGATAAAAATACACATCAGTGTTTCCCATAGTCGCACCAGACTGCCGAATCACCTCGGAGCGAGTCCACTTGCCCCCCACAGCCGAAGTAGAAGGCTGAGGCTGATTTAGTGGCGAGGCAATAGTAGGTGGTGTAGGCAACGGATGCGCTTGCGCTGAAGGTCGAGTAACCACAGGCGGTGGAGGAGGAGGATAAGAAGGTGGAGGAGGATAAGAAGGCGGAGGAAGATTGGGGGGACGTTGAGGAGGAGGTGGAGGAAGAGGTGGATCGGAATCGAAATCCGAATCTAATGTCACCGATATAGCTCCCTCATCAGTTACCTCAGTACCCTCATAAAAACGAGGATGTCCCCACATGCAGTTTTCATCAAAACGAACATGCTTTGACTCAAACACTGCACGGCGCTTCGGGCACCACACGCGATAACCTCGCGTGCGCAAAGCATAGCCAACAACTACACCCGTCCAGGCTCGAGACTCGAATTTTGAACCACGGACCTGTTGTGGTATGTGCACGAAACACCTTGACCCAATCACTTTTAAGTGCTTGAGTGGAACAGCCTTATTGTACCACAGACAATAGGGGATAAGGTTGTTCAGAGATTTATGTGGAAAGCGATTCTTGAGATAAATCATTGAAACCGCGAGCTCAGCCCACAATTCTCGAGGCAAAGACGTCATCAAAAACAAGGAACGCACGCCTTCAAATAAGGTGCGGTTAAGGCGTTCCGCAACGCCATTCTGCTCAGGTGTATAAACATTCGTGCGCTGTGCCTTGATGCCACGCTGGAGCAAGAAATTTTCGAAATTTTTAGAGCAAAATTCCATCCCGTTATCGGTTCTGACTGCTTTAATGCAGCCAGCCCCCCATAATGTTTCCATCCGAGCATGGAAAAGCTTAAAAACTTCAAAAACTTCCCCCTTCGTTTTCATAGGGACAACAAAGGAATAGCGAGAAAAGTCATCCACGATCGTTAATAAATAACGAGCGCCACCCACGGAAGTAGTTGGGGAATTTTCCCAAACGTCCATATGGATTAAATCCAAAGGCTTCTTACTGGAAATTCTATTCTTTGCACTCGGAAACGAGGCTCGGGCGGATTTAGAACGAGCACACACGGCACATGCCGGAAATGCGGAAGTCGAAATATCGATTCCGGAAGCATTCGGAGATTTCGCTAAAAAGTGTAAACCTTCGGTATTAAAATGCCCAAATCTCCGGTGCCAAAGCTCTAAATCGGATAACTTCCCCTTCGGGGGCTTACAAGGAGGGGATAAAGCAGGTCCCTCGGCAAAAGTGACATGCCGAGCAGGCTTTATAGTCTGCGCAGAGAGGACCGGCTTGACCACTGAGGTGGCCGTAAGCGCAGGAAGCGGCGCAGATGTAGGATCTGCGGGCAAGACATGCTGAAGGGAATATAAATCATCCTTCAGTTTGGCATGCAAAAGAAATTGTTTGGCTTTGTCGGACGGATCAAAAATGGTCATTAAACCATTTGAAGCCACAAAATGTAGTCCGGCGCGATCAATTTTTGACAAACTGACTAAATTACGCGAAAAAGCGGGGGCATGAAGAACATTATGCATTGTGACGGGAAATTCTCCTTTCGCGCCACCACGACCAATCCGCAAAACCACGTCACCTATACCATCAACTCGTGAACGGCCTTCACCCAAAATGATGAAATAATTCGAAACGGGCTTGTACGTCGAAAAAGAATCACGACGGCAACACACGTGGTCAGATGAACCCGAATCAATTAGCCATTCCAAAGACGAAGTCGATGCGACGTTGGATTCTGACCGTGCAAAGAAACCTAAACCGGACCTTGCACTTGAAACACTTTGAGCACTCGGGGCAGGTGGTGTTGCATTACCGCGTCCACTTTTGCGGTTCCGAGACGAAGATCGGCGACCACGATTGGTAGACGAGTTGGAAGAGGCAACGCCCTGGACTCGAGGTTTGGGGCACTTGTTCGCATAGTGTCCCATTTCCTTGCAATTAAAGCACTGAATTTGTGACAAGGGCTTGAAAACTCTCGTCGGTGCACTCGAAGACAAACTCGCTGACTGTAAACTAGTCGATGACCCCGAATCTGCATTCTTCATCTTCAAACGATTAAATTCGGAGAGAAGATGGTCGGAGACTCCCTTTAATGTGAAATCCGCTTTGGACCAATGGTAAATCGTTTGCACGGTCACCTCGTACGAATCTGGTAACAAATCCAAAAGTTGATAAGCGACATCCGAATCCGAAAATGTGACTTCCAAGTCCTTCAAAACGGCACGGGCTTTGGTGACACGGCTAATGAAAACTGACATGTCTTCATTCGGAAGTAAACGCATCATCAGGAAATCTCGGCGGAGTTTAGCAATTCGGGCAAGAGAAGTCGGCTGAAATGTCGCTTTCAAGGCTACCCAGGCGTCACGTGCGGAGTCCGCAGCAAGAACAATGTCCTGATATTGGGACTCGACAAACAAGCCAAGCAAGGCTTTTGCACGCTTTGAACGGTCGTCGTGAAGCTGTTTTCGAGGCTGATCCCAGGCTTCGTCTTTGACCGGAGGATTCTCTGAGATGAAATCATCTACTCTTTTTTCCAAGAGCAAAAATTGGATATTTCGGGACCAAGATTCGTAGTTATCGGAGTTCAGTCGTGGAATTGAAAATTGGTGAGATTTGCCGGAATCCGCCATGACGATATAAGTGAGCGGTTCTGCGAAAAGTTTGGTCGAGGTGACAGGAGAACGCGCGGTATCGTTGTTCGAGGCGGAAAACCAGAATTGGGCTATTCAGGTTGCTAGCCAACCCAACTAAACAGTGGCCGTTTAGGAGTTGTCGGGAAATAATGGCCCTATGGCCCCCGGATACTCCACTGTCGGGCACGGCAAATTAATACAACGGTCAAAGTGCAATGACCGAGGCAAAGATTTGTATCTGTTAGGGCAATTAAATCCACTAACAAATACAAATCCAGGATCCTACACCAGGTCCCTACCAAAAACCTTAATCTTATACAAAGTTTCACGAAACTTAATATTTAACAAAGTTTCATGAAAAAAAATGAGGAGAATCTGGTAGAATCTCTTGGAAAACTCGATCAAAACTTCTTGAAAATCTCTGCAAATTGGTTGGCAAACTTCTGCCACTTCGTGTCTGATTTCACACGGAAATCCACGCAAAAATCGACGTAACCTGACGAAATCTGCAAAAATAAACACGAAAAAGTACATGAGAATTCAATTCAATGTTTAAAATCTTCAAAGATCTTCGAAAATCGACGAAAATCTTGAAAAAACAGTCACAAAATGCGTCTGCTGCTCTCGTGTTCGTAATCGACGTAACGGACACAAAAAAAATTTGAAACAAATCCCAAAGTACTCACAACACTTGTAGAAACAAGTGGAATAATCCAGTAATCCCTGGCACAACACAGTATCGACGAAAAAGCACTAAATTCGATGAAAAGCACGTTAAAATTCGGCGAGAAGATCCTCGTGAAGCGCACGGGTATATGGCGCAAAAACAACGAAAATCGGCCCGAAAAACGTGGAAAACATGATGAAAAGTACTCACAATCGTCTGTATAACACGTACACTGCTAAACACAAGCAGATACTGGATGGCACAGTCAAAAACTCGATGAAACACGCGAAAATCGTCGGCGAAAATCACTCGGAATTTGGTGCATCGCGATCGGGCGAATCTGCGGCGATCATCGGCGATAATCCACGGAAATCCATCAAGAAAAGTATCCACGATCCTTTTACAAGCCCTGGACAGTACCCACGAAAATTTGCAGCGTTCAAATCCGTTGCAAATTGCAGAAAAAGCATCAAAATCGTCGGGTGAGCAGGCATGAAGAAACGAGGTCGGCCATTTTGCCAGGAGCGAGTAATCGATCAGCAGGATAAGATGAACGAAAATTCATGGAATTTTGACAAAAACTTGGCCAAAATTCAACATGAACAACTCACAGTGATGGAATGAACTCTAATCCTCTGCTACCATGTTGAAAGTATGGATTGATGAACAAATTCCAGGCCAAAAGTGAGTAAAAGAACAAGATTTAATCATCTCATGCAAGCATGGAGAAAAATCAACAACAAGAGAACAAGTAATAACAACAGTTGCTAAGCAGTTAAAAAACAACTCCAACTACGGTAACCCAATTGATACATCAATGTTTACATGATAATAAACTATAAAATCATAAATAATTACAAATCAAACATGTGTAACATCAATAATCAATTGCATATCACAAATCTCGGAGAACAAAAGCCAACAATCCGCGTCCTTTAATGGACGCCAAAAATGTTTGTTGCGACGGTAGCGCGTTCTGGCGGCAATTTAGCGCAATGAAGCGCGATCACGGCGGACCAGAGAGAGAGAGAAAGAGAAATCGACACGACTCGACGGGAACTTATTTTTGGAACAAATTTATTGGGGGCTGCCGTCACCAGCTGCCCCGTATGCCCGTATGCCGATGCAATAGAGAAAACACTTTTTACAACGCATAAATGACATCTACTCCACCACGAACACCCCGAGGGTATTAAGACACGAAAAGGACGAAACAGGTCCGTTTAAGCGCTCAGCGCTTGATGGCTCCTTGTTCGAAACAAGTGTGTCTGGTCTGGGTTTGAAAATGTCCGCAGAGTCGGTCGAATCCAACGACAACAACTGCGTCGCCGGGGATGGTGCGAGGCGTCCGGAAGCCAGTTCTAAAATGTAAAATGTAATTTATTTTCAATTTTTTTGTTGGGATCGACCCCAACGAAGATAATCTCATTAAACAATGGAGCACGAACCGCGAAACTGATCCCGTGATCGGGAAATCAAACTCCAGTCGTCCGCCCATCGTCGATCGCCAGGTATCTTTAAGCGATAAACATGTCGCGCCTCGAGAGTTCGTGGATCTGATCTGACTTAATCTGACCTGGATCGAACCCGAATTTGAATCTTAATTTTACGTATTTTTTAGCGTTTCAACATTACGTCAGTTTCCTTTTATTAAACAATTATACTTTTAATTTTCGTCGATAGTTATTTGCATTCCGACGCGTTGCTATCGAATTTGACGTCGGGTCTCGGTCGACTGGCTGCGTTCAAGTCAGAATTGCGAACACGGGACCAATACACAGGCCGCAGTAACGCTAAAAATGAGGGACCTTTCCGCAATTTGCACACCACGAGGTCCGAATAGATGAATTAATAAATAAGTAAACGAATAAACAAATAAATAAACAATGCCGACGCCGTAGAAACGTGTAGAAGCGTGTTTCTGGACGTTTCAGTGCCGGTGCTGCGCATCCGTGAGTAAAGTGTGCGTCGATTTAGCGGCGTGATCGCGTCACCCTTAATTGTACGCGCGTTTAAATGCGATCTAATGCGCGATGAGGCGCGCAATACGGGGTAGAAGAGCGGGGCATTGTTTCCACCGCGTAGATCGCAGAGATAAATTAACACGATACGAATCGAATCGAATCGAATCAACTCGACAGGAGCTTTATTTGAAACAATGTGTCGGGGCTGCCGGCGCTCGTCGGCGCCAACTGCCCCTATTTGTCGCGAACGCGACCCTCCGACCATTCGCGTCTGGCCAATGACGACGCAGAATAAAACGAGCGCAATCAAACCCATGCCGAACCGGAACCCTCCGGATATCCGCGAGGGCCCGGAACGCTCTGAGATTGTTCGCAAAGTCCGGTCGAGCGCAATCTCAAAAACTCGCGTCGATTACACGGTGCGAGACAACCGGAAAAGAAAAAATAAAATATAAAACGGCGGATTTTCCACAAAATCTTTGTTCCAGTAGGTCGCTGCGAGGATAATCTAATTATTGGTCGGAACACAAATCGCGGAACCGACTCCAAGATCAGGAAATTAAACTTTGATCGTTTTCCCTATTATGCACATTTTTTGTCCCGAGTGGCAATGTCCGGTACGCGCGCGTCCGTCCCCTCCCTCTTTCTACCCGGACACCAAGACCCGGTGGACGATAGGTTGTGTGGACACTCGAATATTCGGGGTTCGGTCCTTTGCATTTATTCATAATGAAGACTCTTCTTACGTACAACTTAGCGTTATTTTTTTTTTTTTTTCCCGCGTGTATTGTTTGCCGTCAACATGTTTAAAGTGCGTGCCGACTCGATCAGCGACCAAATAAGCGGAGTTGTAAACCCACGCCAAATTGAACGACTGCGGAAATATCGTCGCCAGTCCACGCATGCTCCACTTGATTACTTACTTACTTACTTACTCACCCACTCACTCGCTTTCTCTCGCTCTCACTCTCGCTCTCGTCGACACCACGTTGCAGTGAAGCACAAAGCTTCGTTTCAATTGTCGCCATTTTTTAAATCGAGCTAGAGCCGGGCAAAGACAGTTTGCGTTTGCAGTTGCGTGTTTTGTTTCGTTTCGTTAAACGTGAGTGAGCGAATGAGCCAAGTGTTTTGTGGTATCATTTGTCAATTATTCCCGCCCAATTATGCACGTATTGTATCCGTAAGCGCGCGCAGAAAAAATTTGTTTGTTTGGTTATTGTTGCTAACAGAAAATGAAGCCACTTCGAATTTAATAACCCATTTGGTTTTTTTTTTTTTTGTTTTTTTTTATCTTTTTCTTTTGATTTTATCTATCGCGTTTTTTTCTTTTTCAGAGACCATGATGACAGGAACATGGAAGGTGAAAGGGGAAGGGGAAACATCGTCCATCTCGACGCCCGTTCTCCGTGCGACGCGGACTAGAACCACATCGCCGTCGTCGACTGCCGCTATCGCGTCGGTACCGCTCGATCCCGCTTTGTCCAAGCGTCCAGGCAGGCAGAAAAGGAGTAAACCGACGCTGATCAAGAGGGTGCGCGCCACGTCTTGGGTTTTATTTATTTGCTTATTCTCTTTTTTTTTTTTCTCCCTTTCCCTTTCCAGTCGCGAAGAGAGACATCATTGCCGCCGCCGTCTTCACCTTCGGTGCTGCGGGAAGAGAGATTGGCAACAAGGGTCGAGGCGGTGATAACAGAAAAAATGGAGAATGTGGTGAAGAATGTGGTGAAGAATGTGGTGGAGAATGTGGCGGAGAATGTGGTGGAGAAGGTTATGGCGAAGCGAATGGAGAAGGTGTTGGCGGAGCAACTGGACAAAGTGGTTGCGGAGCGAATGGAGAAAGCGGCGAGATGGCGGGAAAAGAAGACGAAGACGTTGTGCGTGTTGAAGTCGGTGGGGAAGAAGCTAGAGGCGGTGCAGGCGGAGGTGAAGGAAATGGAGATGGACATGGTGGACATGATGGAGGAGGAAGATGGCTGTGGTTACGAAGGACTCGATGATAACGGTGATGAAAAGGAGTGGTAGGGAGAAGGGATGATGGGCCCTGAAGACGATGGTTACGATGTGACCGACAGTGACCACAACCAAGATTCTATCAAATAAATAGATAAATAAATTGACAAGTGTACTCATAATTGTTGTATAGATTCTTTCGATCGAATAAACATTGTTTTAATATAGTTGTTGTCACGGTTCATACTTTGGCGAAAGCATGTCTGGCGATGGCAAGGGGCGCACGAGTGGCTACTCGCATGCCGTCCCCTGGGACATGCAGACTCGCTCTCGGACCTCAGGACTCATATTGTCGTCTGGCTCGCGTAGACAGCGTAGACAGCGATGGGGCAAGAAGTCTGGGAGATAAAGTTAAAATCTGAAACTGCAAATTTTTCACAAAACAATTT
Organism: Strigamia acuminata; assembly: GCA_949358305.1. Taxonomy (NCBI): domain Eukaryota; kingdom Metazoa; phylum Arthropoda; class Chilopoda; order Geophilomorpha; family Linotaeniidae; genus Strigamia; species Strigamia acuminata. The sequence goes on along the minus strand of OX442317.1, from coordinate 16,379,100 downwards.
GTTTCAATCGGTCCCAGCGACGATAATCTAATTAACAGTTGGAGCGCAAACCACGAAACCGATTCGACGATTGTGGGATTAAACTTTCATTGTCTTCCATGGGTATTTTTTATTCCACAGGGTGTCCCACGCGCGCGTGTCTACTCCTTTCTCTTTTCTCCGTCCGGGGACCCATTTCCAATCGAATTTTTTTTTTTTTGTCCGGCGCCCAAAAGCCCGGACAGATCCACGAAATCCGCAGCGAAATCACGAGCTTGGGGTCGGCGTATAGGTCGCACGCATCTCCCGAGGATTAAATATATAAACAATTAAACTAGTGTTTTTGCACAATTATTTGGAACAAACAATCGCTATAACCAAACAATACCAACGCTGTGGAAGCGTACGGGAGCGCGTATCTGAACATCTCGGCACCAATGTACCACCATGAACGCGACACCCTTAACGATACGTGCGTTTAAATGTGACCCAATGCGCGATAAGACACGTGACGCATCATTTTCACCACGTATTGTGACATTTACGAAATTTACGGCATCTAATCAACTCGATCTTATTTTGGAACAAGTTATTGGGGGCTGCCAGTGCTGGCTGCCCGTATTCTGCGTGGCGAGAAGATAGGACCCCGTCCTTTTTTGCGCGCCAATACCCTCGGAATGTTCGTGGTGGAGTGGTCCCTACTCTGAAGTAAGCGTGTCTGGTCTCGATCGACCTAGAGGCGCTTGCAAATCCACCGAACGCAATGACACAGACTCACGTCGAAAGCGATGGCGCGAGACGCCGGAAAGACGAAGTTAAAATGTGAAACGACGGATATTTTGCAAAACTCTTATTCTAGTCGGTCACTGCGAAGGTAATCTTATTGACGACCGAAGTACGAACTGCGAAATCGTTTCCACGATTGAGAAATTAAACTCTAGGCGTCTGTCTTCCTTGGGTAGATTTTATTCTGTTTTGTGTCTGTCTGTCTGGTACCGATCACCCACCCATCTCCGATCATCGGGCACCTATAAGCGATAAACGCTCCCCTCCACGCTTGGCATGTCGCGCCTCGACAGTTTGCGGATCGAACCTGAATTCGAATCCGAAATTTTGCGTTCTCTTTATCGTTTCAACGTTACGAGGGTTTCTTTTTATCAAAAACGATTACATTTTCAATTCTCGTCGGTAATTAACTGCGTTCCGGGCACTTTGCGGACGTTTATCCACGTTGACAAACATCATCGTCGACGCCCAATTCGAAAACCCGTGTCACACTCACCCGCATCGCATCACGCGCGTCATCGCGTGTAGGAACGCGCGTATCGAAAACAACGTTGTGGGAGCTTGGATTTTATTTTGGAACAATTTGTCGGGGCTGTCGGCGCGCATCGGTCGCCAACTGCCCCGTGTTCTCCGACGAACCCACTTTGGAGTGTTTTTTGACGAACCAGGGAGTGTTCGTGGCGGAGCAGAACAACCGTATCAAATCGATTCAGGAAATTTCGACCGAAACCCTCGGATCTCCATGATGGCTCGAAGCGAACGAATTCAAAGTGTCTGCAAACTCGTCGAACGCGATTATACAAACTCGCATCGCCTACGATGGTGCAACGTGTACCGCGAGTTGAAATTTAAATCGTAAACCGATCGGAGCGTTCGCGATCTTCGTTTCGGACAACACCCAGTTCTATAATCTAATTAATCGTTGGGACACTCGACGTGGAATCGGTTCCACCGTCGATAAATCAATTTCTATATTTCGAGGATTTTTATTTAACTCCGCGCGAGCGCCTGTGTGACGTAATTTCTCACAACCGCCACGCCATCTGACGTAACCCGTGTCTCATTTGCATCCAAATCAAGTTCAGACACGATACAAGACTGTTTTCCGCGTCTCGTTGGCGTTCCTCGCAACATTGAACCATGTTCCAGGTAATTCCAGGAACAGATACGAATTGTTTCGTATAATTTTTAATCTAAAACTTCTCTTATTTAGCCGAAACCGCTTGAACCCACGAACGAACATCCCTTGCTCAAGGTGAAGATAGGGAATCTCGCGCGTAATGCCCTGGTAATCGAGTGGTCGCGCTTCTGCGCCATCGACGAACGTTTATTCGAAGAAACGGGCTACCCTCGGGACAGTATCCGCGAACTAGACGACGACGACGATAGACACCGGTACCTAAAAAACATCGTTGGTGACCATTTCCAAATAATTGGACAGATCAAGATGGACGTCGAGTGGGTGAATCGAGGCACCGAAACCAACTTCATCGTCGTGACGAAAGAAAGAACTCTCGTCTTGGGGATGCGTTTCCTTTGGGACTCGAATATGTCTTGCGCGCAGTTTGATCGATTCTTCAGAGACAATAAACTTGGCGTCACCATCCCATTCGAGTATGGATTTGTTCCATAGACAAATCTGTACTTTGTCGAATATCCAGATAAAATGTACAAGTGTCAATAAATGGCAATTCTATGTGTGAATGGGGTAAAAAATGTGGGAAAAAAATGTTATACAAATAAATAACTGTCGTTTTCGCGTAACTTTTTCGATTTAATATTTGATATTGTCGCCGCGGTGGGCGTTATTCCACCATATAATCGTCGCTTCAATGTATCGTTGTTTCATCGTTTCGTTTTATTCCGTTTTATTTGTTTATTTGTTTTTATTTTTATTTTTATTTATTTATTTATTTATTTATTTATTTATTTTTTTTTTTATAACATTCTGCAAACTGTAGAAACTGTAAAAACTTTAAATATAGATATTTCAGTGAACAGCGAGTTTGTTTTTATTTTAGACTAGATGGGATACCTGGGTCGAAACGAATTAGGTCGAAACGGGATTTCGACTTTAGTCATTTCGACCTTAGTATGGAATCCCGGGTGCTCATAGTATTCGAAAATTGAGTAAAGTAAAGTTTAATCATCTTCTTTGGATGTTTTTTTTACTCCGTTTGGCGTCTTGCGCGCGCGCTTGTTTGCTCCCATCTCCCTTCTCCGCCTCGAATTTCGTCCCCGGTCGGTCGTTTTCACCCGACACCCAAAAGTCCAATCCCGACGAACGGATCCACGAATTCCGTCGTGAAATCGCGAACACGTCGTCGACGCACAGATAGATAGATAGATAGATAGATAGATAGATAGATAGATAGATAGATAGATAGATAGATAGATAGATAGGATAAAAATTAAAACAAAATAAAGAAGGGTTGAATTTCTCGGACCTTGCGAGAGGGTACGACTAATAGTTTATACCATCATCATTGTCGCCCAGCAGTCAGTCAGTCAGTCTCTTTCTTTCCTTTTTTCTGCACAAAGCAAACGTAAGATCGCGGAAGCGAGACTCGAACCCAGAGTCCACGGCTCCATGCGGCAGGTAGTCCTGCCCACTCGACCACTCTGGGTCGATTATAAATTGTGCTAAAATATAGAAAAGAAGAGAAACAGATAAATAAATAAAATAAATAAAATAAAGACGTATATTTAATCACCCGATGAGATGTTTTTTTTTACAATGAGAAACAAAATATACGCAATACGAACAAACAATACGAGACAATGAGATGGGGGATTGTTGTTTTTGTCCCATAAGAGTTGTGTCACATCTTTGACAATTGAAAAAAAATAAATAAATAAATGAATAAATAAAATTAAAAATCAAAACAAAAACTAAATCAAACAAACAAACAAACGAAAGTGGGAATAAACCGTCTCCTCTTATTATTCCATCGAAAGATCGGAACCACCAATTGCCTCTTCAGCGCCTTCGTCATCATCGTCGTCAACGACATTCTCTATCCAACCCATCGTTCCCTCCATCGCCTTCCACCATTTTTCCTCTGCTTCTTCAAATGTTTTCTCAAATTCCTCCATCGTCGCCTTCACCATTTTCTTGAGTCTTTGTTCCGTCCTGTCTATCAACTCCTCAATTCTCTCCTCTAGTCCCTCCATCATTTTTTCGACCCTTTCCTCCGTCGCCGCCATTGCCGTCTCCTGGACCTTCGTCTGTCTTCGACCGAGCGACTGGAGAAAGAGAGAAAAGAACGAATAAATATAAAAAAAAAATAAAAAAAAAAAAAGGTCAAATAAAAAAGACAAAAGAGTAAATATCGGAATGGGACACATACCCCCTTGATCTTCGTGGGATCATTAGTTTTTCGCTCGCGTGCATCATGCGCGGAACTACTGGCGGCGCTCAAGTTTGGCGTGTGGCTCCACGCCTCCACGAAGTCGATGCGTTCCAAAAGGACGACGGGTGACAGGTGCGACTTTGTGGACGGCTTTTCTCCTCTCTTTCCTTTTTCCATATTTTCTTCGATGTGAAAAAAAAGATAAAAATTAAAATCGCAACAAAAAGAACCAAAACGTGGGACGTCGAATAAAACATCCGCGCACATATTGTTCGCGCAAGTCTACGCGCGTACATGTACGTGTTGGACGTGGTACATTTGATGCCTACCGCGGAACAATGCGAGAAAACACGAGAAAATACGAAGTTCTCGTATTTTCTCGGTTTTACTTCCATTTGGTTAATTCTTACCTTTGGTTTCAATACAATTTATCTTATTTCAGAAGTCTGCGAGACACATATAAAAAGAAGATTTTTTTTTTTTTTTTTTTTTTTTTTTTTTTGTTTATTTCTAATTAAATGAGAAAAATCTTATATATAGGCTTAACCCGCCATGCAATAAGAAACAGACAAAAAAAATCTTCTTTTTATTCGTGTCTTGTAGTTTTCTGAAATGAGATAAATTGCATTGAAACGTAACATAAGAATTAATCAAATGAAAGCAAAACCGAGAAAAAATGAGAATCTTGTATTTTCTCGTTGTACAACAAAGTCGGTTCGCGTTACACGAGTTTTTCAAAGTACCGTGGCCCTGGTACACGATACCGTCTCGGTTTTAAAACGGCACCGCGGTCCCGACGCTCACCTGTGTTGGCTTTTGTTCTCCGAGATTTGTGATATGCAATTGATTATTGATGTTACACATGTTTGATTTGTAATTATTTATGATTTTATAGTTTATTATCATGTAAACATTGATGTATCAATTGGGTTACCGTAGTTGGAGTTGTTTTTTAACTGCTTAGCAACTGTTGTTATTACTTGTTCTCTTGTTGTTGATTTTTCTCCATGCTTGCATGAGATGATTAAATCTTGTTCTTTTACTCACTTTTGGCCTGGAATTTGTTCTTCAATCCATACTTTCAACATGGTAGCAGAGGATTAGAGTTCATTCCATCACTGTGAGTTGTTCATGTTGAATTTTGGCCAAGTTTTTGTCAAAATTCCATGAATTTTCGTTCATCTTATCCTGCTGATCGATTACTCGCTCCTGGCAAAATGGCCGACCTCGTTTCTTCATGCCTGCTCACCCGACGATTTTGATGCTTTTTCTGCAATTTGCAACAGATTTGAACGCTGCAAATTTTCGTGGGTACTGTCCAGGGCTTGTAGAAGGATCGTGGGTACTTTTCCTGATGGATTTCCGTGGATTTTCGCCGATGATCGCCGCAGATTCGCCCGATCGCGATGCACCAAATTCCGAGTGATTTTCGCCGACGATTTTCGCGTGTTTCATTGAGTTTTTGACTGTGCCATCCAGTATCTGCTTGTGTTTAGCAGTGTACGTGTTATACACACGATTGTGAGTACTTTTCATCATGTTTTCCACGTTTTTCGGGCCGATTTTCGTTGTTTTTGCGCCATATGCCCGTGCGCTTCACGAGGATCCTCTCGCCGAATTTTAACGTGCTTTTCATCGAATTTAGTGCTTTTTCGTCAATACTGTGTTGTGCCAGGGATTATTAGATTATTCCACTTGTTTCCACAAGTGTTGTGAGTACTTTTGGATTGATTTGTGTACTTTTTGCGATGTTTTCGGGTCAATTTCGTCCCGCACACGTAAAGTGATGAGTGAACATTTCTATGATCGCCGTGTTTCCTGCTTCACATCGCTAATTTGCTTCATTTGAGCATTTTTCTGATTATTTTATATATTTTTCAGACATTTTCTGCATTTTTACGTGGAATTTTCGTCGATTTTCATCCAGAATTTTACCGTACGACGTGTACGAAGCGGCAGACGTTTGCCAACCATTTTACTGAGATTTTCGAGGATTTTCGTCGAGTATCCCAAGAGATTCTGCGAGATTCTCCTCATTTTCTTCCTTATTTTTCGTGAAACTTTGTTAAATATTAAGTTTCGTGAAACTTTGTATAAGATTAAGGTTTTTGGTAGGGACCTGGTGTAGGATCCTGGATTTGTATTTGTTAGTGGATTTAATTGCCCTAACAGATACAAATCTTTGCCTCAGTCATTGCACTTTGACCGTTGTATTAATTTGCCGTGCCCGACAGTGGAGTATCCGGGGGCCATAGGGCCATTATTTCCCGACAACTCCTAAACGGCCACTGTTTAGTTGGGTTGGCTAGCAACCTGAATAGCCCAATTCTGGTTTTCCGCCTCGAACAACGATACCGCGCGTTCTCCTGTCACCTCGACCAAACTTTTCGCAGAACCGCTCACTTATATCGTCATGGCGGATTCCGGCAAATCTCACCAATTTTCAATTCCACGACTGAACTCCGATAACTACGAATCTTGGTCCCGAAATATCCAATTTTTGCTCTTGGAAAAAGGAGTAGATGATTTCATCTCAGAGAATCCTCCGGTCAGAGACGAAGCCTGGGATCAGCCTCGAAAACAGCTTCACGACGACCGTTCAAAGCGTGCAAAAGCCTTGCTTGGCTTGTTTGTCGAGTCCCAATATCAGGACATTGTTCTTGCTGCGGACTCCGCACGTGACGCCTGGGTAGCCTTGAAAGCGACATTTCAGCCGACTTCTCTTGCCCGAATTGCTAAACTCCGCCGAGATTTCCTGATGATGCGTTTACTTCCGAATGAAGACATGTCAGTTTTCATTAGCCGTGTCACCAAAGCCCGTGCCGTTTTGAAGGACTTGGAAGTCACATTTTCGGATTCGGATGTCGCTTATCAACTTTTGGATTTGTTACCAGATTCGTACGAGGCGACCGTGCAAACGATTTACCATTGGTCTAAAGCGGATTTCACATTAAAGGGAGTCTCCGACCATCTTCTCTCCGAATTTAATCGTTTGAAGATGAAGAATGCAGATTCGGGGTCATCGACTAGTTTACAGTCAGCGAGTTCGTCTTCGAGTGCACCGACGAGAGTTTTCAAGCCCTTGTCACAAATTCAGTGCTTTAATTGCAAGGAAATGGGACACTATGCGAACAAGTGCCCCAAACCTCGAGTCCAGGGCGTTGCCTCTTCCAACTCGTCTACCAATCGTGGTCGCCGATCTTCGTCTCGGAACCGCAAAAGTGGACGCGGTAATGCAACACCACCTGCCCCGAGTGCTCAAAGTGTTTCAAGTGCAAGGTCCGGTTTAGGTTTCTTTGCACGGTCAGAATCCAACGTCGCATCGACTTCGTCTTTGGAATGGCTAATTGATTCGGGTTCATCTGACCACGTGTGTTGCCGTCGTGATTCTTTTTCGACGTACAAGCCCGTTTCGAATTATTTCATCATTTTGGGTGAAGGCCGTTCACGAGTTGATGGTATAGGTGACGTGGTTTTGCGGATTGGTCGTGGGGGCGCGAAAGGAGAATTTCCCGTCACAATGCATAATGTTCTTCATGCCCCCGCTTTTTCGCGTAATTTAGTCAGTTTGTCAAAAATTGATCGCGCCGGACTACATTTTGTGGCTTCAAATGGTTTAATGACCATTTTTGATCCGTCCGACAAAGCCAAACAATTTCTTTTGCATGCCAAACTGAAGGATGATTTATATTCCCTTCAGCATGTTTTGCCCGCAGATTCTACATCTGCGCCGCTTCCTGCGCTTACGGCCACCTCAGTGGTCAAGCCGGTCCTCTCTGCGCAGACTATAAAGCCTGCTCGGCATGTCACTTTTGCCGAGGGACCTGCTTTATCCCCTCCTTGTAAACCCCCGAAGGGGAAGTTATCCGATTTAGAGCTTTGGCACCGGAGATTTCGGCATTTTAATACCGAAGGTTTACACTTTTTAGCGAAATCTCCGAATGCTTCCGGAATCGATATTTCGACTTCCGCATTTCCGGCATGTGCCGTGTGTGCTCGTTCTAAATCCACCCGAGCCTCGTTTCCGAGTGCAAAGAATAGAATTTCCAGTAAGAAGCCTTTGGATTTAATCCATATGGACGTTTGGGGAAATTCCCCAACTACTTCCGTGGGTGGCGCTCGTTATTTATTAACGATCGTGGATGACTTTTCTCGCTATTCCTTTGTTGTCCCTATGAAAACGAAGGGGGAAGTTTTTGAAGTTTTTAAACTTTTCCATGCTCGGATGGAAACATTATGGGGGGCTGGCTGCATTAAAGCAGTCAGAACCGATAACGGGATGGAATTTTGCTCTAAAAATTTCGAAAATTTCTTGCTCCAGCGTGGCATCAAGGCACAGCGCACGAATGTTTATACACCTGAGCAGAATGGCGTTGCGGAACGCCTTAACCGCACCTTATTTGAAGGCGTGCGTTCCTTGTTTTTGATGACGTCTTTGCCTCGAGAATTGTGGGCTGAGCTCGCGGTTTCAATGATTTATCTCAAGAATCGCTTTCCACATAAATCTCTGAACAACCTTATCCCCTATTGTCTGTGGTACAATAAGGCTGTTCCACTCAAGCACTTAAAAGTGATTGGGTCAAGGTGTTTCGTGCACATACCACAACAGGTCCGTGGTTCAAAATTCGAGTCTCGAGCCTGGACGGGTGTAGTTGTTGGCTATGCTTTGCGCACGCGAGGTTATCGCGTGTGGTGCCCGAAGCGCCGTGCAGTGTTTGAGTCAAAGCATGTTCGTTTTGATGAAAACTGCATGTGGGGACATCCTCGTTTTTATGAGGGTACTGAGGTAACTGATGAGGGAGCTATATCGGTGACATTAGATTCGGATTTCGATTCCGATCCACCTCTTCCTCCACCTCCTCCTCAACGTCCCCCCAATCTTCCTCCGCTTTCTTATCCTCCTCCACCTTCTTATCCTCCTCCTCCACCGCCTGTGGTTACTCGACCTTCGGCGCAAGCGCATCCGTTGCCTACACCACCTACTATTGCCTCGCCACTAAATCAGCCTCAGCCTTCTACTTCGGCTGTGGGGGGCAAGTGGACTCGCTCCGAGGTGATTCGGCAGTCTGGTGCGACTATGGGAAACACTGATGTGTATTTTTATCCCCCGGATCATACCAGATTACGGAGTCATGTTGACGTTGCGCAATATTGCGCAGATCATCGATTAGCATATGACCGGGATAATTTTGACTTTTGCACCCGGAACGTGCCTGTTTGCACGGTTGATCCCCCTCCGGCAGATCCAACTGCTTTTCCTCTTCCTAGTCCTACGGCTTCAGAAGATGAAGCATTAGGGGATTGCTATTCTGCTACACCACGGTACGCGCACTCCTTATTTGCCCAGGTTCCTCGCACCTATAAGGAAGCTATTGCAAGTCCCGACCGTGTCCATTGGCAGAAAGCCATGGAGGAAGAGCTTTCACTCTTCCGTGAGCGAGGTGTTTACGAAGAGGTTGAGAAACCTCCTTCTAATGTGAACATTGTGGGGAATAAATGGGTTTACTACATCAAGCGCGATGCAGAAGGCGTCGTGCGCCGTTTTAGAGCGATGTTGGTTGCCCAGGGCTTTAGCCAAAAGTTCGGAGTCGACTATTCCGAGGTTTTAAGTCCCGTGGTTAACTATGTGCTTATACGCCTGTTTTTCGTGCTTCTAGTAGTCGTTTTAGGCTGGCTAGATGCACATCTCGATGTCAAGGGTGCTTATTTATATGGCAACTTAGATGAAGCTATCTTCATGAGAATTCCTAAGGGCTGGGAAACTCCTCAGAATGCCGGTAAGGTATGGAGGCTTCATAAGGCCCTTTACGGCCTTCATCAGAGCGGACGGCAATGGAATTTCCGCTTAGTTGAGGCTTTGCTAGGGATTAATTTCCACAAGCTTCTTGGGATTAATGGCGTATTTATTTCCAACACTTATGATGCTGTCATCCTTGTTTATGTTGATGACATGGTACTTTTCACCAAAGGACAAGATCCGCGTGATCGAACTGTTAAGGCCCTTCGTGCAATTTTCACGATAACAGATTTGGGTCCGGTATCGAAGTTGTTGGGCGTCCAATTTGATCGCGATGGTGGTAAAATCTGCATCCATCAGCGCGATTACATTGATAAGATTGCTGAAGACTACGGAATTTCCTCCGAGCATTTGTGCAAAGTCCCGATTACCGTTGGCACGATGGTCAATTGTGCTAGAGATGGTGAACGTGTTTTGAGGGATGATGAATTCCCATATCGGTCTCTCATTGGGTCTCTGCTCTTTCTAGCTTCTCGAACGCGTCCCGATATCCTCTTTCCAGTTATCCTTATGTCACAATATAACACGTGCTTTACTGGAAGGCACGTGGCCCTTTTGCTACAGATCCTCCAGTATGTGAAGAATACGCGGGAATATTCAATTCAGCTTTCCGCGGTCACTGGAGATATTCTATCAGGGCACTCCGATGCTTCTTGGATCTCAGATCGAGATACAAGAAAGAGCTTCGGAGGTTATACGATTTCGGTGTTCGGGGTTCCCATTTCCTGGGGTTGCTGTAAGCAACGCTATTGCGCCTTGTCCATTATGGAAGCGGAATTCCTAGCGCTTTTGGACGGTGCAAAGGAAATTGTCTGGCTTCATGGTGCGATTGAGCGGACCCGGATTTTTCAACTTCCGGCCCCAACCATGTTCTCCGATTGTCTATCGACGATTTTTTTCACCCGCAATGATATAGAGAATCGGAGGACAAAGCACATTGACGTGAAATTCTTTTTCCTGCGGGATTGGCTAAATGAGGGTGTTTTTGTTTTGAGGAAAGTTTCAGGTGAATTAAACCCTGCGGACATCTTCACAAAATTTTTCTCGCCCGCCCGCATTCGATATTTATGTCAACATTTTTACAGTGGTTTGCGATAGGTTTTCGCATTTACTTTTGTTATATCTTGTTATATGATTGAGTCATGTCTCGGAGAATGGGGGGCTATTGTTGGCTTTTGTTCTCCGAGATTTGTGATATGCAATTGATTATTGATGTTACACATGTTTGATTTGTAATTATTTATGATTTTATAGTTTATTATCATGTAAACATTGATGTATCAATTGGGTTACCGTAGTTGGAGTTGTTTTTTAACTGCTTAGCAACTGTTGTTATTACTTGTTCTCTTGTTGTTGATTTTTCTCCATGCTTGCATGAGATGATTAAATCTTGTTCTTTTACTCACTTTTGGCCTGGAATTTGTTCTTCAATCCATACTTTCAACAACCTGCCGCAAAAAGCAATGCAGTCCAGGGCCGCGAACCGCGTGTAAAAACGCCAACTGACGAGTGTTTACCGGGAAAATGGTTAATTTACCTCTAATCGTTCCACTTGTTCACTTGTTCACGACACGGGGTCCACACTACTGATGGCGAGCGCGCGAGTGATTCGACGCGGCATCTGGCGACAACCATGGAATCCCGCGCGTGATGCGACGTTGTTTGTTTATTTTTGTCTATTTTATTTATTTATTTGTTTATTTATATATTTATGTTTATTTGTTTATTCATCTATTTGTTTCACGATGCTTTCAAATTTTTATTTTTTTGTAACTCCGCTCACCAAGCAGCGTCGTTATCGAAATCCGCCATACCTGACCGCTGATTCCGCGCCGCCACGTGCTTCGCTGCTGAGCAAGTTGAAAGTATTTATGCCGTTTATCTATTTATCAATCTATCTATCTATCTATCTATCTATCTACCAATCAACCAATTGACAACGACAACAATTGTTTCAACAATCCGACCATTCGTCCGCTTGTGTCTAAACGAGTGGAAGCGTGGAGAGGCGCGGAATTCGTCGCCATATTCTCGCTTGCCAGAAATGAAAAGAGAATAATTCGGTTTATCATTGTTTGATTGATCTGTGGTTTTATTCACCATCCTTTCCTTTTCATTGATTGTGTTTTGCTGTTCAATTCTCGTTTGTATTTAATTTACGGTAATCTAATTTTTACATTTCAGATGGAGAACGGAAAGAACGTCATCTGGGGTGAAGTGCGCCCGGGCACGAGGTGAGAGTGGTTGGTCGATCGATTGGTTTTATTTATTCGACACATTTTATTTTATTTCATTTCATTTTTATTTTATTTTTAAGGGGCCCATCGCGATTGTCATTTGGGAAAAAGAACGTGAATAATCCCATCGTTTGGGGTGAAATGCGCCCGGGCACAAGGTGAGAGTGATTGGTCGATCGATTGGTTTTATTTATTTGACACTTTTTATTTTATTTTATTTTATTTCTATTTTATTTTTAAGGGGTTCGTCGCGATCGCCACCTTCGACGAGGTCGCCGCAGACCATCTATGTGCGGCCCGGGGAATTTGGTAATAACATATTCTTCGGGCCGAGGCGCTATGTGCCAGAGTGAGTAAAGCAATTTATGGTCGATTTGTCGGTCGCGGTTCAATTAATCATTTTTTTTTTTTTTTTTCTTTTTTTTTTTTTTTTTTTTTATCATAGTAACTTACCATGGTTGCCACCTAAGTGTGCGAATAATTTCCAATGCGACACGCGCCTCGCGCGGGATCGCCCGACACCGCCGACGCATGGGTGGTCGGATATCCCAAGATCCACCAGAAACTATGTGTATCAATTCTGCACAACTTGCTACGAGTTTGGTCGTTGCAACCCATTCGTCACCAGTTACCAGTCACCAGTCACCCACGACCGCCACCAGTTCGTCAAGATATATCTACCTGTCCAGTTAGTTAATTAATTGTTCTTTATATCTTTTTTTTGTTTGTTTGTTTGTTTGTTTGTTTGTTTGATAAATATGTATATATATTTTTTTTTCTTCCTCTTAGTGGGACATCGTTATCGAACGTAGCGCCATTGGCGTAATTTTTCATTTTTTATTGTATTTTGTTCATTTGTAGTTTATAATTTAAATTAAAATTGAATTCGAGATAAGTGGCCACGATTGATTGGGTTTATTTGATCGCAAAAAAAAAAAAAATAATTCGAATGAATCTATCGGTGTTAAAAACGATACGACCGGTTTGTTAGCCGATTGGTGAACAATTTGCAAAACACGCGCGACACGTGGGGGCGTATTTCTCGGCACCCCCTATCACCACGACGTCTTCTTCGCCCGACGTCCGCTTCGTGAACGCGGCTTCCCCTCGACACCGGTAGCACGTTGCCTTCAGCTTCACGATGTGCTCTGATTTCGGGAGCAAATCGCAGACTTGACCGAACGGGTTCAACTTGAAATCCCCATCGAGGGCCGCGATTACCACAGTCTTTCCTTTCTCTGCCATTTCTTGACAGAATTGTACCAAGTCCTCGAAAAACTGGCCCTCGTCAATCCCGATAATCCCGAAATTTTCGGATTGTCTTCGGGCTTCCGCGAGGTTTTCGACGGCGCGCGCCGCTCTCGATTTTCCGTCACGAGCGACGATTTCTCCGGGAATGTGGCGGTTGTCGATTTTGGGCTTCAATAACAACGCTTCTTCTCCTTCTAGGCGCCTCAAGAGTTCAGTTGTTTTCCCTGCAAACATCGGGCCCACTATTAACTGGATATTGCCTCGTGGTCGATCCTCGATGGCCGACGTCGACATCTCGCCTTGTTGCGTCTACCGTCGAGAAAAAAGAGAAAGAATTTAAACGAAAAAATGAAAAACGAAAAACTGCCAAAAACGTGAGTCCGACTGCAAAACTAAAATTGGATAGAGATCGAGAACAAAATGGCGGTGATGGTGATGTAACCACGGGGATTCCCGCCCGTGTTCGCGTACCGACGCGTTCTGGTTCATTTGGTTAGTTGGTCGGTCGACTCAATTAAGGAGTCAATCAAATTGTTGGAGATTTTTCCTATTTTTCTATTTTGAAAATTGACTAGGTTTGTTTACCGTGCAAACGAGACTCGATATAGCAAATGAACCGGTGCGTACAAGTGCGCGAAGCGAAGCGCGGTATGGTGGAAAAGTTTAGCCCGTCGCTCGCTGCAAAGACGTGACGATATGATGCGACATTCTGTGACACAAATTAGAAATTAAGAAAAAATAAAAAAAAATAAATAAATAAATAAATAAATAAACAAATAAAATAAAATAAAGAGAGGATTCTTTCCATTCTCTTCTTTACGTTTTCTCTTTTCCTCTCCATTTCTTTGCGCCCACCCGCGAGAGAAGCGCACATCAGTGCACCAACGCAAACGCGTCGCCTCTAATGGTACGCGCGTTTGAGCGCGCCCTAATGCGTGATAATGAACGCAACGTGGTCGAGAGGGGCGACAATCAGAATTTAATAAAATGAATATTTTTTTTTTTTTTTTTTTTTTTCAGTTTGATTTGAGATTATTGAAATATTAAAATTTACAATTAAAATAGCACACAATTCCAGACGCAATCACAATTGCGAACAATGATGGATTCTGGGATTAATTTAAAGTTTGCGTTAAATCGTAAATGCGCATGCGCAGATACCGCGCAGCGAGGTGCACAGGTATAATTTCCTCCGATGAATTTTACTTCGGATTTTACGGACAATTTCAATGTGGAAAATTTATTTATAGTCGTCAGTTATTTGGCAACAATATTATTACATTTTTAATCAGCATTTTAATCATAACTTTTGTCAGTTGTGTAGCTTATTTTTGATTTGTTATTGTGACTGACCAGAAGGCCAGTCTGAGACCGAGAGGGGCGTGCAAAAGGGACACCTATCGGCACTGGCGTCAGAAGAACTCGGGTACCGCGCCACTCGGTGGGTACTGTGCCGCTCGACCGAGCGACGACGGCCCCTCGCTCTGCTCTCGGTCTGAAGGCTTTCGCAAAATGCAGCGGACGCGGTGATTAGAACTCGCGTCGACTCCGACGGGACGTCAACTCTGGAAGGTAAAATTAAAATATGAAACGGCGGATATTTTACGAAACTTTTGTTCCAGTCGGTTGCTACGAAGATAATCTCGTTAATCATTGGAATACGAACCGCGGAACCGGTTCCAAGATCCGAAATTTAAACTTTAATCGTCCGCTCGTTGTCGATCGCCAGGCACCTGTAAGTGATAAACGCGTCCTTTTCATTTTCTTGTCGCGTCTCGGGAGTTTGTGGATCTATAACCTGGCCTAATCTGACCTAATTCGAATCTGAGTTTGGATCTGAATTCTGCGTTTGCTTTATCGTTTCAACATTATGAGAGTTTCCTTTTATTAAACAATTACATTTTCAATTCTCGTTGGTAGTTAATTGCGCCCTGGTGCGTTGCCATAAACACCGGACACTTTGTGGACATATATCCACGTTGACGGACATCATTACCGACGCCCGCGCCAAAAGCCCGTGTCGCGCTCACCCCCATCGCATCACGTGCATTATCGCGCGTCGTAGATCGCGAGCAAAGACACACTCATGTCCATATGTTGCTGAGGACTTTGCTCACGGTCGCGCGTCGACGTCGAAACGTGTCGAAACAAGCCGAAAAATGCAGGCAACCACGCGCGCGTCATGGGGTTTAAATAAGCGAACGGATGTCGGTGCGGAAACTTATTTTCGGGACGAGTCGTTAGGGCTGCTGTCGTCGCCGCTCAACGGCCCCAACTGCTCCCATTCGCCGGTAGACCGAGCGAGAACGGGTGCGTTCTATTTCCGATTCATTTATTTATTATTTTGACCGACCCGAAGGCCAGTCTGAGACCGAGAGGGGCGTGCAAATGTGACACATATAGGCACTGGCGCCAGAAGAACTCGGGCACCGCGCCACTCGGTGGGTACTGTGCCGCTCGACCGAGAGACGACGGCCCCTCGCTCTGCTCTCGGTCTGAAGGCTTTCGCAAAATGCAGCGGACGCGGTGATTAGAACTCGCGTCGACTCCGACGGGACGTCAACTCTGGAAGGTAAAATTAAAATACGAAACGGCGGATATTTTACGAAACTTTTGTTCCAGTCGGTTGCTACGAAGATAATCTCGTTAATCATTGGAATACAAACCGCGGAACCGGTTCCAAGATCCGAAATTTAAACTTTAATCGTCCGCTCGTTGTCGATCGCCAGGCACCTATAAGTGATAAACGCGTCCTTTTCATTTTCTTGTCGCGTCTCGGGAGTTTGTGGATCTATAACCTGGCCTAATCTGACCTAATTCGAATCTGAGTTTGGATCTGAATTCTGCGTTTGCTTTATCGTTTCAACATTATGAGAGTTTCCTTTTATTAAACAATTAAATTTTTAATTCTACTTGCTATTTAACTGCGTCCCGGTGCGTTGCCATAAGCACCGGACACCTTCGGACATTTATCCACGTTGGTGAACATTATTATCGATGCCGGTGTCAAAAATCCATGTCGCGCTTACATACATCGCACCTCGCATATTATCGCGCGTGGGAACGCGTTCACGCGTGTGCATGGCAAACAAAGACACGCTCATGCGAGCACATTGTCGAGGACTTCGCTCACGATCGCGCACTGACACCAGAACGTGTTGCATCGAAATATTGAAATTTTCTACGACCAGATGCCGAATCTGTCATGTGCAAAGAGAGTGTGTGTAAACGAACGGACAAATAAATAAATAAATAAATAGATAAATAAATAAAGAGAGAGAGAGGGATTCTTTCCCATTCTCTTCTCTGCGTTTTCTCTTTTCCTCTTCGTTTCCTAGCGCGCATCCACGAGAGAAGCACACATCGGTTTGGGATTCGAAAGATTCGAAAGATTCATGGGATTCGGATGGGATTAGGAAGCCATTGCCAGAGATTCGGTCGAACGTCGTCCCCCTCGCATTGTTTTCGCCACTGGCTGTGTAGCTTATTTTTGATTTGTTATTGTGACTGACCAGAAGGCCAGTCTGAGACCGAGAGGGGCGTGCAGCGTGCAAATGGGACGCATATAGGCACTGGCGACAGAAGAACTCGGGTACCGCGCCACTCGGTGGGTACTGTGCCGCTCGACCGAGCGGCGACGGCCCCTCGCTCTGCTCTCGGTCTGAAGGCTTTCGCAAAATGCAGCGGACGCGGTGATTAGAACTCGCGTCGACTCCGACGGGACGTCAACTCTGGAAGGTAAAATTAAAATACGAAACGGCGGATATTTTACGAAACTTTTGCTCCAGTCGGTTGCTACGAAGATAATCTCGTTAATCATTGGAATACGAACCGCGGAACCGGTTCCAAGATCCGAAATTTAAACTTTAATCGTCCGCTCGTTGTCGATCGCCAGGCACCTATAAGTGATAAACGCGTCCTTTTCATTTTCTTGTCGCGTCTCGGGAGTTTGTGGATCTATAACCTGGCCTAATCTGACCTAATTCGAATCTGAGTTTGGATCTGAATTCTGCGTTTGCTTTATCGTTTCAACATTATGAGAGTTTCCTTTTATTAAACAATTATATTTTTAATTCTACTTGCTATTTAACTGCGTCCCGGTGCGTTGCCATAAGCACCGGACACCTTCGGACATTTATCCACGTTGGTGAACATTATTATCGATGCCGGTGTCAAAAATCCATGTCGCGCTTACATACATCGCACCTCGCATATTATCGCGCGTGGGAACGCGTTCACGCGTGTGCATGGCAAACAAAGACACGCTCATGCGAGCACATTGTCGAGGACTTCGCTCACGATCGCGCACTGACACCAGAACGTGTTGCATCGAAATATTGAAATTTTCTACGACCAGATGCCGAATCTGTCATGTGCAAAGAGAGTGTGTGTAAACGAACGGACAAATAAATAAATAAATAAATAGATAAACCAAGTGTTTTTCATAACTGTTTGTTTGTGTGTACCGGCGGAACGTTGTGATGTCGATGTGAGAGTTTATTTTGGAAGAATTTGTTGGGACTGTCGACGCTCGTCGGTGCCAACTGCCCCGGTTGACCAACGGCTGAACAATAGAGTGGTTGCGCAACCCGAATGCAGACTTTTGTGACCGAAACCCCCCGGATTTCCGCGAGGGCTTGAATCAGTCCCGGTTGGTCTGAAGGTGTTAGTAGATCCATCGGATGCAGTGACCAAAATTCGCGTCATTTACGATGGCGCGCCGTGCATCGCGGAATGGAATTTAAACCGTAGACCAGTTTAAGCGTTCACAATCTCATTTCACGCGACATCTATCGTGATAATCTGATTAATGGTTGGGGTACACGGTGTGACGTAATTACTCAGAATCGTCACGTTAAAAAACAAAACGAAATGGGTGGATGGATGGGAATTTTTATTTCAGTCAGTTTTATTTACTCGCCTAAAAAAGAAAAAAAGAAGAAAAAAAAAAAGAAAGGAAAAAGAAAAGGAAAAAAAAAAAAGAAAAAGGATAACGAATACGACGATTGGTCGAGTGAACGGAGATACCCGCCGCATGGAACCGTGTGCCGAAAGGATGGAGACAGACAGCCGCCATGTTTCCGGATTATGTCACTTGGTGTCGCTCTATGCATCGATAGTGATCACGCGCGGGACAGACGACGTCGTGTTTCCATCTTCCAAAAAGTGAGTAGTTGACCGTTCTACCGTCACATTTATCAGTCAATCGATCGACAAATTGAAAAAAAAAACAACCCTCGATTACCTCTACGCCTCTCTCGACAACGTATCAATTAACACGCGCGTGCAAACACGAACGCCTGCGTTGGTTCGGTCGGGCACCGCTCGCTCGCTCATTTGACAGACTCGTGACTTGAAATTTTTTATTTTTTCTTAGCCGTTATTTTATTTTCCTTTGCATTCGACTTTAATTTAATTTCTATGTTCCAGACGATGAACAAAAACGAGAAAAACGACCACAACAACGACGGCGATGATGCAAGGTGAGAGATTCGACCGACCGGTTTCGATTTCGATCGTTCGTTTATCCGTTTCTTCATTTCTTTATTTCTTTGTTTATTCAGTTGTCAGCCAATTGATCCGCCCCAGTCGTCATCGTGGCAGTGGACCGAACCCGGTCACATTCGACCCATCATGCGGGTTGCGCCATTCCAGCGCGCGACTCCGGAACCGATGTAATTCGGTCAAACGTCTCGTTTGATTTATTTATTCATTTATTTATTTATTTATTTATTTATTTATTTATTTATTTATTTATTTATTTTTTAAGCCATCCTCGCGGACGTTCCGTACTGTTTGCTCGCTTCGCGGGCGCCCAGTTGATGGGACCGGGACGTCCGATGCCGAGGTGAGTTAATTCGATTCAACGTTTTGTTTTTGTTTTTGTTTTGTTTTGTTTGACCGATTGGTTAGTTTGATTCGAATTGATTTATTTATTTATATTTATTTTATTTTATTTTTTATTTTTCAAGTCAATCCCGCGGGCGCGCCAGGATGCTAGCGCGTTTCGCGGCCACCGAACCGATGTTGCCAGGGCGTCCGGCGTCGAGGTAATTAATTCGGTTCAACGTTTCAATTTGTCCGCCCGTCCATCAGTTTGTTCACTTAGTTTATTCAATTTGATCTCTTCCTCAGTGACCCACAACCAGGCGCGTAATCGGCGATGTGACGAGTCGATTGTGAATCTTTTTTTATTTTATTTTTCTATTTTTCGTTTTTATTTTGTAAACAATAAAAACACTCAACTTTTATCATAGAATTTGAAAAGTTTGACAATTTCTTATTAAATTTTGAATTGGAGTGTGGGGGGAGCAATGGTCGAAACGTCGTTACGGGGAACCAGATGGAAATGTTAGCGATAAAGTCGTTCAAAGTCATAAAATCGGTGTCGATTTTTACGAGGCGTTGGGGACGGTTGGAACTCGAGTCAACCAATGGACACGTCGATGCCACTCCGTTGTAAAATGCCACACACAGACACACACGTGCACGCGCGAAACATCAACAATAAAGCTCGTAAAACGACACAAATTGTCGAGTGAATAAGCGAATTGGGTTCTCCATTTCGACGATGATTGCCGGGGAGTAATTCGATCCTCCCCCTCTATCGTCGTTCGTCACCCATCGGAATATCAACGACAGATCCGACACTGTGGAGACTTAAAAGATGAGTTTTTCTCCTATCGTTGCCCTCTAATTTTTTTTCCTTCGTTTGTATTCCCTTTCCCCTTCCATCTCTCCGTTTCTTCGCGCGCATTTGGGAATGCCGTCGGGGACTTCGCTTCGCGGTCGCGCATCGACGTCGAAACATGCCGTATCGGTGTGCGGACGTTTTCTATGCCCACAACGAACCGAATCTGTCGGACGCGAGTAGAATGCGCGTCACGAGGTCTAGACTAACGGATGAGTGTCGATGTGGGAGCTTATTTTTGGGACGAGTCGTCGGGGTTGCCGCCGCCTTCGCCACCGCTCAACGAGCCCAACTGTCACTATTCGTCGGGATGGATGCGTTTTGTTCCCGACTTATTTATCTATTTATTAATTTTTTTCTTTTTTTTTGACCGGCCCGAAGGCCAGTCTGAGACCGAGAGGCGGGAGACGCGTATCGCCGTTGGAACCAACAGCATCATAGAATGCAAGAACCCGGCTACCGCGACTCGTACAGATTGAGTGCAAAGAGTTAACCACTGACCTCGAAAGGAAACTAGCAAAACAAGCTGTACGATCGATTGGTCTAAAAATGCTCACAAAACCCATCGAGTGCAGTGATATAAACTCGCGTCGACTACGTTGGTGCAGCGTGTATTGCGAGATGAAATTTAAATCGTAAACCAATTGAGACGTTCACGATCTTGTTTCACGCAACATCTACCACGAAAATCTAATTAATGACTGGATCACATGACACAAAATTAATTCTACGACCGGGAAATCGATTTCTATTTTTTAAAGACTTTTATTTAACTCGGCGCGAGATTCTACCTACAAACGATAAACGCATCCTTTTTATTTTCTTGTTGTCGTCTCGAGAGTCTGTGGATCTACAACCTGGCCTAATCTGACCTAATTCAAATCTAAATTTGAATCTGAATTTTGCGTTTTCTTTATTGTTTCAACATTATAGGAGTTTCTTTTTGTTAAACAGTTATATTTTTAATTCTTGTTGGTTGTTAATTGCGTCCTGGTGCGTTGCCATAAACACCAAACACTTCGCGGACATTCATCCACGTTGACGGACATCATTACCGACGCCCGCGCCAAAAGCCACGTGTCGCGCTCACCCCCATCGCATCACGTGCATTATCGCGCGTCGTAACGCGCTCAAACGCGTAGATCGCGAGCAAAGACACACTCATGTCCATATGTTGCTGAGGACTTTGCTCACGGTCGCGCGTCGACGTCGAAACGTGTCGAAACGAGCCGAAAAATGCAGGCAACCACGCGCGCGTCATGGGGTTTAAATAAGCGAACGGATGTCGGTGCGGAAACTTATTTTCGGGACGAGTCGTTAGGGCTGCTGTCGTCGCCGCTCAACGGCCCCAACTGCTCCCATTCGCCGGTAGACCGAGCGAGAACGGGTGCGTTCTATTTCCGATTCATTTATTTATTATTTTGACCGACCCGAAGGCCAGTCTGAGACCGAGAGAGGTGTTTGTTTAGAAAGGACCCCCTATCGCCATACGCGAGAACCCGGCTACCACGCCGCTCGGCGGGTACTGCGCCGCTCGACCAAGCGGCGGGCCCGAGTTCCGCATTCGATCTGAAAGCGTTCGTGAAGCCCGTTGAACGTGTTCGGAGAGACTTCCGTCGACTATGACGGCGCCAGACCACCGGGAGATGGAAATAAAATATGAAACGATTGGTTTTCTATAAAATTTTTATGGCAGTGAGTTGCGGCGAAGATAATTTAATTAATGATTGGAGCACGTGGCACAAAATTAATTCTACGATCGGGAAATGCATTTCTATTTTTTAGACTTCTAAACCTTGTGTTTAGAAAGTCTAATAATGAAACGGCTCTGTCTGTCCGTCTTCGACGTCCGGTCACGTGACCTGTATGTAATGTTTCTACTTCCGGTACTTCCGGTTTGTGTAATATCCCAAAAAAATGAATTAAAAAATTAATCGGACGATTGGAAAGTAGACTTTTCTGGTGCAGTTTTTGGTCTATTTTCCAATTATAAATATGAAATTGGCATTAAATATAGTTAAAAAGAAGAAAATGCTAAATTACGGCGAAATGTAATGGAAAACAGCGCCACTCGGCGGATCCCGTAAGCTATAATGGAGGCAGAAATCTTCGTCGCAAACTGAAAAATGTTGTTTTCTATCTCGAAATGAGATTTATAAATTTTGAAATCAGTCTCATTCGACTGGAAATCCAAATCTGCACCTGCCTGTATCTTTTATTTTTCAATTTGGTCAAGAAAAAGTACCGTTACGATCCACCGAAGTCGGCGACCGCGTGGCAAATTTGGTGGGAAATTTGAAAAAGACTGATTTTTAAAACTGAATAATTTTAATGATTAAATGAGGTTTCCTACGTGTAATTTGGCGCTGAAAACGATGGCGTCATTAGTTTTTGGATCAAATATAGTTACAAAGGCGAAAAAAGCAATTTACGGCAAAATTTAAGTAAACCAGAGCGCCATCTGACGGAAGCCGTGACCGAAACGTAATGTAATGTACTTCGTAATGAAAATTGGACAAATGGAAGTGAAATCTGAAAAAAAGGGGTATCACGTTGAGATTCTCACTATTTGTTCATTTTTTCGTTTATTTTTTTTTTTTTTATTTGTTTTCTTTCCTTTTCCAGTCGTCCGCCGCTTCCATCCCGCGTGCGCCGACGGGCAGGTTGAAGACGGTGGATCTTATAGTCCAAAGAGCGACGAAGGAGGAGGAACGAAAGAATGAAGGCAACAGAAACGTCCCCATGAGAGTCGAGATGCTTCCAGATGGAGACGTTCTTTTGTCGCATTCAGTGGTGAGCGCGTTAGTCCGTGTGGGTGTGGTAAGAGTCACATCAGAAAAAGACGAAGGAGACGGCGACGAGTCTCAGAAAGAGAATCGAGAGGCTGGCAAAGAAGACGCGGGATAATAAAAAATTGACCGTGTATTTGTAATAATGATAACAATAACAATGATTAATGTGGATTTTTTTTGTTTGTTTTCTTTTTTATTAAAAAAAAAAAAAAAAAATTAAATAAATAGATAAATAATAAAAAGTAAAAAACAAATAAAAGCAAATGAAGAAGAGTTGGACAGTGCAAATTATGGGGAAAAAATAAAATTAAATAAAAACTAATGTCCATTGACGCCACCTCCATCGTTTCCGGCGGGCGCTTGGTAATCGTGTGCCTCCGCCCAATGAGTGACGAGATCCCCGGGAGAGGGCGTCGCCGCACAAAACGGACAGCGTCGCCCGTTGAGTCGGTGCACTCGTTTCAACGCCTAAGAAGAAAGGGGAAAAAATAAAAATACGAATTAGTTAACTAGTGTGTGAATGAAGAGGATAATCGGACACTCATCGATGCCAGACAGACGAGCTCGCGCGAGAAATTTTTCACGTCCTTGTGGATGTTGTGTCGCTGTCGCTGATGGCGAAAGACGTCGACGCAGAAGAATCCGTTCGGTCCTGAGGCACATGGGGCGGGGGAGAAGAAGAAGAAGAAAAAAATTAAAATAAAATTAAAAAATATTTATGTATATAAAATAAATAAAAGATATAGAACAAAAGATATAAAATAATAAGTAAATAAATAACCGTTTCTTACTATCGGGGTGTTTATCATCGCATAGAGCGCAGGAGTATGACCTGCCGCCACCCTCCTCTTGTGGTGCTTCCGCCATTTTCCTTTTGTTTGTGAGACGAGTAAACAACTGAAAATAAATTGGAGAGAGAGAGAGAGAGAGAGAGAGGGAGGTGATTGTGGTCGTGGGCGTGGTCCATTGACCGAGAAATCACACAAAGCATCAAACTTACTTACCAACGAACACGAGGTGGTAGTGAGGATCAGACGGAAGATGAAACGCGCGCGTTTGATATAAGCTGCCGAACCAAAGTGTGTGTATGTCGTGAGCGGCTGATGTGACATCTGGTGGCAGTCCGAGAACGATTTAAGTTTGAACTATGGAGCGTCGGCAAATGAACGGGTCTCTCTCGTTGGCAATCCTCGTTGTTCCGACGAATCCTGCTATCGCCGTCTTTGTGGTCCTCGTCACGGTCGTCGTTTTTATTTAACTCGAAACGAACGTTAATACTAAGTTTCCAATGTGCGTAGACGCGCGTGCTTCGCGCGTTTTCCACATGTGGTGCGCCCGTCAAGCGTGAATACAAAACGTCGACCCAATAAATTCCGAAACTGGGCTAATCTTGTTTTATTCGCCCATGTGCGCTTACCCATATATTTTGTTTTTCAGTTTGTGGAAAAGTTCATTGCCTGTGGTTTTCGGCGCGTACATGGCAAACGCGGGAAAATTTGCGGTGGTAGCGCGCTTTGGTGGCAATAAAAAAAAAAAAACACCATAATGTTAAAAATGGGAATCCCGTCGGGTTTTTTTTTACGAAACATCTTGCAGAAGCTTATTTTTGAACAAATTGTTTGGGGCTGCCGGTGCTTGTCGGCGCCAGCTGCCCCGTATTCTGTACAGAGAGACGTTCAAAAGAACATCTATTAACTCATACGGTAGAAAAACCACAGAAGTGAGTAAAACAATCGCGGAAAACCAAAACCCTCCGGATTTCCGCGAGGGCCAGGATTGGTCTGGATTACTGGAATCACTCTCGAAGCCCGTCGAATGCGTTGATGGAGATTCGCACCAACTACGACAGCGCGTGGCAACCGGAAGGTGAAATTAAAATATAAAACGGCGGATATTTTACAAAACTTTTGTATTGGTCGTTTGATACAAAGATAATGTGATTAACTATTGGAATACGAACCGCGAAACCGATACCACGATCCGAAATTTAAACTTTAATCGTCCACCCATTGTCGATCGCCAGACATCTATAAGCGATAGGTGCGCCCTTTTCATTTTCGTGTCGCTCCCCCAGAGTTTGTGGGTCTAACCTGACCTAATCTTACCCAATTCGAATCTGAATTTGAATCTAAATTTTGCGTTTTCTTTATCGTTTCAACATTATACGAGTTTCCTTTTGTTAAACAATTATGTTTTGAATTTTCGTAAGTGGTTGGTTAATTGCGTCCCGGTGCGTTGCCATAAACACAAAGCACTCTGCGGACATTTATCCACGTTGACGGACATTATTATCGACGCCCGCGTCGAAAGACCGTGTCGAGCTCATCGGCATCGCATCACACGCAATATCGCGCGCGCGAACGCGCTTGTGCGAGTATGTACGTCGTCGGGGACTCGGTTTCGCGGTCGCGCATCGACGTCGAAACATGCCGTATCGGTGTGCGGATGTTTTCTATGCCCACAACGAACCGAATCTGTCGGACGCGAGTAGAATGCGCGTCAAGAGGTTTAGACTAACGGATGAGTGTCGATGTGGGAGCTTATTTTTGGGACGAGTCGTCGGGGTTGCCGCCGCCGTCGCCGTCGCCACCGCTCAACGAGCCCAACTGTCATTCATTCATTTATTTATTTATTTATTTATTAATTTTTTTTTTTTTTTGACCGGCCCGAAGGCCAGTCTGAGACCGAGACCCGCCGACCGACCATTGGATGGTAGGCGAGTCGACCAACAGAAAATGGCGACGAACATTTCGGGAAGCGGAACCACACCAACGACCGACCGACCATTTGGTACTCAACAGGTACTCCGGTCTCGATCTGAAGAACGTCCGCAAAGTCTATCGAATGCGATGACCGCGACTCGCGTCTACCGCGACGGTACATGGTCCCCGGGAAATGATTTAAAAATGTAAAACGACGGTTGTTTTGTAAAACTTTTATTCGAATCTGTCGCGACGAAGATAAAATGATTAACGGTTGGAAGGCGAGCCGCGAAATCAGTTCTACGACAGGGGAATTAAAATTTTAACCGTCTTTCTTTTTCGGGTGATTTTTTTTACTCCGTACCGATCGCCACGTCAGACACGAGTAGGATGCACGCGACCGCGCGCACGTTTAAACGAACGAACGAACGAACGGATGCCGACGCGGAAACTTATTTTCGGGGCGAGTCGTCGTGGCTGTCGTTGCTGTCGCCACCGCCGCCGCTCAGCGACCCCAGTTGCCCCAATTTTACGGCCAATTTATTTATTTATTTATTTATTTATTTATTTATTTATTTATTTTGACCGGCCCGAAGGCCAGTCTGAGACCGAAGAAGCACGGCTGCTTTTACAAAGACGGGTATCGAATACCGCGCCGCTCGGCGGGTACTGTGCGCCGCTCGACCGAGCGGCGGGCCCGAGTCCCGAGTTCGATCTGAAAGTGTTGGCAAAACCCATCGAACGTGTTCGGGAAGACTCCCGTCCACAACGACGGCGCGAGACCCCCGGAAGATGAAAATAAAATACGAAACGGCTGATTTTCTGTGAAATTTTTATTACGACGAGTTGCGACGAAGATAACCTAATTAACGGTTGAAGCACGGACCGCAAAGTCGGTTCCACGACCGAAGAATTAAAATTTTAATCGTCTTTCCTTTTTCGGGTGATCTATGCCGATCGCCACACCGGACACGAGTAGAATGCACGCGACCGCACGCGCTGCGGGGTTTAGACGGACGAAGGGATGCCGGTGCGGGAGCTTATTTTCGGGGCAAGTCGTCGGGGCTGCCGCTGCCGTCGCCGCTCAACGACACCATTTGCCCCTATTCTCGTCGGGACGGGCGCGCTCTATTTCCGATTTATTTGTTTCTTCATTTATTTATTATTTTGACCGGCCCGAAGGCCAGTCTGAGACCGAGAGAGCGAGGAAGGCGTTCAAAAAGGACGCCTACAGCCACTGGAAGCGAGAACCCGGCTACCACGCCGCCCGGCGGGTACTGAGCTGCTCGACCGAGCGGCGGGCCCGAGTTCCGCTGGCGATCTGAAAGTGTTGGCAAAACCCATCGAACGTGTTGAGGAAGACTCCCATCGACTGGGACGGCGCGAGACCCCCGGAAGATGAAAATAAAATACGAAACAACGGATTCCCTACAAATTTTTTTTCCCGGTAAATTACGACGAAGATAATCTAATTAACGGTTAAAGTACGAACCGCAGAGTCGGTGCCACGACCGGAGAATTAAAAATTTAATCGTCTTTCTTTTTCGGGTGATATTTTTTACTCCGTACCGATCGCCACGTCAGACACGAGTAGGATGCACGCGACCGCACGCGCGCTGCGAGGTTTGAACGAACGAATGGATGCCGGCGCAGGACCTTATTTTCGGGGCGATTCGTCCGGGCTGTCGCTGCCGCTGACGCCGCTCAACAACACCACCTGCCCCTATTCTGGCCGGGACGGGGGCGTTCTATTTCCGATTTATTCATTTATTTATTTGTTATTTTGACCGGCCCGAAGGCCAGTCTGAGACCGAGACCCACCGACCGACCATTGGATGGTAGGCGACTCGACCAACAGAAAATGGCGACGAACATTTTAGGAGACGGAACCACACCAACGACCGACCGGCCATTTGGTACTCAACAGGTACTCCAGTCTCGATCTGAAAAACGTCCGCAATGTCTATCGGATGCGATGACCGGGACTCGCATCGACTGCGACGGTACACGGTCCCTGGGAAATGATTTAAAAATGTAAAACGACGATTATTTTGTAAAACTTTTATTCGAATCTGCCACAACGAAGATAACCTAATTAACGGTTAAAGCACGAACCGCAAAGTCGGTTCCACGACCGGAGAATTAAAATTTTAATCGTTTTTCCTTTTGCGTGTGATATTTTTTTTTAACCCCGTACCGATCGCCACACCGGACACGACTAGAATGCACGCGACCGCACGCGCGCTGCGAGGTTTAGACGGACGAAGAAATGCCGGTGCGGGAGCTTATTTTCGGGGCGAGTCGTCGGGGCTACCGCCGCCGCTGCCGCCGCTCAACGACGCCACCCGCCCCTAGTCTCGCCGGGACGGGAGCGTTCTATTTCCGATTTATTCATTTATTTGTTATTTTGACCGGCCCGAAGGCCAGTCTGAGCCCGAGACCGATTGGGGACCTGTCGACCACCCATTTGGAGCACAAGCACAAATACCGCACCACCGACCGATCCTCGGGTGGGAGAGGCGAATGCCATCTTGTCATCAAACGGGGATCGAGCGGCGCACGAGACGGGGGCGACGGCCCTCTCACTTTGGTCTCGATCTGAGGATCCCCTCAAAATCCGTAGAACGCGATGATTGAAACTAACGCCTACTACGACGGCACGAGACCCCCGGAAGATGAAAATAAAATGCATAACGGCTGATTTTCTATAAAATTTTTATTCCAACGAATTACGACGAAGATAACCTAATTAACGGTTAAAGCACGAGCCGCAAAGTCGGTGCCACGACCGGAGAATTAAAATTTTAATCGTCTTTCTTTTTCGGGTGATATTTTTTTTATCCCGTATCGATCGCTACATCGGACACGGGTAGAATGCACGCGACCGCGCGCACATTTAAATAAACGAACGGGTGCCGATACGAGAGCTTATTTTTTGGGACGAGTCGTCGGGGTTGCCGCCGCCACCACTGCCACCGTTCAGCGACCCCAACCGCTTTTATTCGCCGGGACGGATGCGTTCTATTTTCCGACTCGTTTATTTATTTATTTATTTTTTGACCGGCCCGAAGGCCAGTCTGAGACCGAGAGAGGCGTTTCTTTAGTGAAGACGCATACGCCATACGCGAGAACCCGGCTACCACGCCACTCGGCGGGTACTGCGCCGCTCGACCGAGCGGCGGGCCCGAGTTCCGCATTCGATCTGAAAGCGTTCGTGAAGCCCGTCGAACGTGTTCGGGAAGACTCTCGTCCACTACGACGGCGCGAGACCCCCAAGAAATGGAAATAAAATACGAAACAACGGATTCCCTACAAATTTTTTTTCCCGGTAAATTACGACGAAGATAATCTAATTAACGGTTAAAGTACGAACCGCAGAGTCGGTGCCACGACCGGAGAATTAAAACTTTAATCGTCTTTCTTTTTCGGGTGATATTTTTTTTACTCCGTACCGATTGCCGCGTCGGACACGGGTAGAATGCACGCGACCGCGCGCACGTTTAAATAAACGAACGAACGAACGGATGCCGACGCGGAAACTTATTTTCGGGGCGAGTCGTCGTGGCTGTCGTTGCTGTCGCCACCGCCGCCGCTCAGCGACCCCAGTTGCCCCAATTTTCCGGCCAATTTTGTTTATTTATTTATTTATTTATTTATTTATTTATTTTGACTGGCCCGAAGGCCAGTCTGAGAGACACGGGATGAACGCGCACAAATGCCACATCATCGACCGGACGCTGAAGCATCGACCGTTTACTCGGTCGAGGAAATTTTAAACTATACAACCATCGACCGGTCAGTTGGGGAGGCGCGCCCGGTACTATACGAGACGGTCCGCCCCGATCTGAAAACGCTCGTCGAACCCGCAGAACGCGTTGGGTGAGACTCGCGTCGACTGCGACGACGGGAGACTCCCGGAAAGTGAAAATAAAATACGAAACGATTGATTTTCTGTAAAAATTTTATTATGACGAGTTGCAACGAAGATAACCTAATTAATGACTGGAGCACACGGCGCGAAATTAATCCTATGATCGGGAAATGCATTTATATTTTTTAAAGACTCTGGTTTGACCAGGCACGAACGTTTATGTACGAGATCCAACGTCCGATCACGTGACATGTGATATATTTCGCAAAACCACCACGCCGTTTCTCCAAATTAGGTTTTCACGAAACTCGATTCTATTTTTACCCACGTGG
The DNA here is from genome assembly GCA_949358305.1 of Strigamia acuminata. NCBI lineage: Eukaryota > Metazoa > Arthropoda > Chilopoda > Geophilomorpha > Linotaeniidae > Strigamia > Strigamia acuminata. The sequence continues at coordinate 16,349,309 of OX442317.1, read as the reverse complement.
TCACGTGCCCTTCCCGATATCAAAATCGCGTTTTAGCGAAACCCGAAGTTTCGTTTTTAATCGGCTGTTTTTGTTGGACACGAAGAAGCGTTATAGCGCGATCGCGCTAAGCGAGATTTGTAAAGTTGAGGATGCGTTACAACGCGTTTTCAAAAAACGGTTTGCCAAGAATGATAAAACACGCGCGATCGTGCGGAATGTACGAATAGGTGAAATCCGCAGAATCCGCCACGAGACTGCGAACAGGGGGTCAAGGTATAGGCCGCCGTAATGTTAAATATAGGGTCCCTTTCGCACTCCGCAAAATCCGCATGCGCGCCATAAGGGTAAGAGGGTCTTAGGTAAGCATTGGGTAGGAATTGGATGACGGGGACGCGTTTAATTGGAAAAAAGTTAGCTTTTTCGGGTTTAGGCAGTTAGGGTTAGGGTTTTCTGGTCGGTGTACATGTGGCAGCTCTTGTTGTTTCTGACGCCATAACTGTTGTTGTCGGTAAGTTGGAAATTGCGAGCGAAGTTTGTTCGATGTTAGATGCGAGTTTATCTTCACTTAGTACTGGGTTTTGTTTGCTCGATGTTTGCTTTATTAATTTTTGCGAACAATCGACGTGTTTTAATAGGTAGTTTTGATTTTTTTCTAGGCCGGATTAAACTACGACACAGTTGTGAAATGTGACAAGTTATTCCTGCGATGAAACGATTCGACTACAGAAAGTAGAAGTATTCAAGAACATGAGGAAAGGCAGCAACATCGCCGCACAGGCCACAGGAATCACCATATGCAAAGTGAGTCGCCCATTTTGGTTTGCTATTTAATTTGATTTAATGGTGATTTAATGGTGATTTAATGGTGGCCATTTTGGTAATTATTGTACCAACAGTTTTGATGCTTTGTTCTATAGTTGAATTATAAGCCACTTTTTTTGAGTAAGAAATAAGAATTGAACACAATCTACATTTATTTTGAAATTTATCACAATTTTGTTGATGCGTTATGGGAATTCACTTAAAAATCGACGTCTCAATATCCTAGCTCACAGATCTGTGTCCTAGCTGCACGGTGTAAGAGAACAGGTGTTGAAGCGCCCATACAAAATAGCCTTGAACCTTGGGAAGATGAAAATTGTAGTTCTGTCGTTTGCCACCACGCGGTGCAGGGATCTACTGGTCATTGTAATCAATGGCGTGTAGTAGTAGTAGTAGTAGTAGACTATGTGGTAAATATTATATTTGTTATTATTATTACTCATGTCATTTTCAATTTTTTTTTCATTTGTGTACTCTGGGTGCTCCTTGTTGTAAGAAATGTGGATTGTTTTATAATTAAATTTTATTTTATTTTTGTTTTATTTCTTAGTCGCATTTGGATCATTGCTAACACGAACACGATCACTTCAATGCGGAAATTGTGACTAAAACCATCGAAAACAAGAAGGATGCCGTGGATTATTTGACCTGGACGTTTTTATATCGACGGATGACACAAAATCTAAACTACTACAATTTACAAGGAGTTACTCATCGACATCTTTCTGATCATTTATCTAAACTAGTGGAAAATACACTGAGCGACCTGCAACAATTTAAAGTACGGTAAGTTTCAAATTAAATTAAATTTTTTCGTGCAAAGACATTTAAACTAAATTTGTTATTTTAGTGCGTAAGCATCGAAGATGAAATGGACGTTGCACCACTTAACCTCGGCATGATCGCGGCGTATTATTATATAAATTACACCACTATTGATAAGTTTTATTTTGGTTTTTGTATGTAAAGTTTTGTAATACATTTTTATTTTGTTTTCTAGGTATTCAGCTTATCACTGAATGCAAAGACAAAGATTCGTGGACTAATTGAATCAGCCGCTGAATACGAAACCGTTCCAATACGACATCATGAAGATTTAGTATTAAAACAACTGACAACACGATTGCCCAACAAGTAAGTTACCCAACTTGAAACTGAACAATCCTAACGCGAAAACCAATCTGTTACTCCAAGCTCATTTGTCACGAATGCAGCTGTCTGCAGAACTTCAGTCGAACACGGAAGATATCTCAAGCAAAGCCGTGTCGATGTTCTCAGTAGTAACGGATGGTTAGCCCCTGCTTTGCCTGCTATGGAGTTGGCGCAGATGGTAACGCAGGCAATGTGTAACAAGGACTTGTATTTGAAGCAACTGCCTCATTTTACCAACGAAATTGTCAAGACATGCACCGACAAAGTGTGTTATTTAAATTTATTCTTTATATAAATGAGATCAATTTTTTTTTTACTTTTTTTGAATGTAGGATGTGGAATCAGATTTTGATATTATGGAGTTGGAAGATGAAGCTCGTAACAAATTGCTTCAATTAAACGATGCTGCAATGGCCGATGTTGCTAGGTTCCGCAATCGTTATCCAAATATTGAATTAACGCACGAAGTGCAAGACAAAGAATCATTAAAGAGGTATTTATTGAAATAATCATTGAATATTTCGGGTAGATTAATAAATCTATTGATTTTTTTTTCTTCATAATTTAGCGGATCCGGTGAATGTTGTTGTTCAATTGGAACGTGAAGATGAAGTCACTGGCCCAGTCATAGCTCAATTCTTTCCACAGGTAGAAAGCCGTTTTTTATTTTTAAGGATTTATTGTTAATTTTAAATGGATTTGAATTAATTTTTGATTTATTTGTTTCAGAAACGAGAAGAAGGTTAGAAGGTTGGTGGGTCGTGATTGGAGATCCGAAAAATAATTCCCTCATCTCAATTAAACGTTTAACACTTCAACAGAAAGCTAAAGTGAAATTGGACTTTGTTGTATTTCATGATATTCTTGACGCGAAGCTGAAAATTCAGACAGTGACAGCGAATAAATATTACCATAAGTGTATTTTATTTTTACGTTATATATTTTATTATTACGTCACGTTCATAATAAATAAATGAATAAATAAATGAAACATCGTATGGGTTGGGTTTTTATTACTGTAAATATGATCGATTAATAAATTGCGTTCTGTTTTGATTATATTTGATTTTTGTTGTGTTTTGTTGTGTTTATTAATAATTTCCACATACCGGCATTTAACAGCGCGATATCGGAAGAAGGGAAAATGAATTTGATGAAGCTTCACTTGCAAAAGTTTAACGAACCAGTCAGCCAAATCGCCACGCAGCTTGCCGTTTTGATCTCTAAACTCGCGAGATTCGATTGCCCAAACGACTCGCAGGAGATCGGCGCATTTTTCAAGAATTTACAGGAAGTATTTTAAATTTTATATTAAATCTTTATAACACGTACACAGAGAGTTTCCTCGGCGCAGCCGATTCGATCGCGAGTTTGGAAAAGGGATTTCTCGCTTTGAAAATCGCCTGTAAATTGGTTGTTCACGGCTAGCCGCACAAGGTTGAGGAAGCTGTGGCTTTTATTAATTCCGTTTTTGTTCGGGTTAAAAACTATTCTCAATTGCCGTAAGTTCGTTATTAATCGCCTTTTTTTCGTGGGTTTTATAATTTTATTCACTTTTAGATTTGTTATTCAAGGCAAACGTTTTACTCAGGGAACGATGTGAAAAATATATAATTTTTTTAACCAGTGGTAAATTTCGCCTTGTTTTGAACTTTTTTCGTGTTGAATTAATAATTTATCGGATAATATAGCTGATGGACGTATTGGAGAACCACCCATTTTCATACGTGCCATTCATTAAGTCGTCGCTGGAGTTGTGTGTCAATTGTCTCTTCACCAACGAAGGCAAAGTTAAACTGTTTGAGCGATTTACGATTCATTGCTTGAATTTAATCAATGGCATTGTGTTTGTTTGCAGAAACTAAAGAGAAACGATCCGGAAGGCCATGTTCTGCATTCAGGGAATTTCTGAGAGAGTTAAATAATGTTGTTAATTTCAAATTAATCAAGTTAATCAAGTTAATCAAGTTAATTAAATTAATCAAGTTAAAATCAAATTAATTTTATTTTTTTTGTTTTTAGTTGAAACAAACTTGGAACTGTTTTTGATTTTCATATATTTTTTTTCTAAGTTGTATGTATTTAAAAGAAATAAGTTTAATTTAAAGAAAAAAAGGTGAAATGATTGATAATACAGCTTTAGGTTCATTCCGCCTTTAATTTTCTAATCAGCAAGTGTGATGTGGTCTTTGAAAATGGTGTTTTCAATGGCCAAGTTCCATGAAAACAGCTGATTTTTTTGTCACATGTTTAGGCAATCGGAAGATTATTACTCATCTCTGAATTTAACGAAATAATCAATGAAAAATCATTGAAAATTTAAATATTTTTTACCTGTCTTATACTATGAATTAATTTCGACAGTTAATTCACCAAAATTATCTTCTGAATTCTCTAAACACAACATTAATATTAAATAAAAATAAATAGAAAGTGAATAACAATTTAAAAAACTACAATTAATAATTGTTGGAATTATATAAAAATAATTTGAATTTTTTATTTTATTTTTTACAAATTAATTTTATTTAAAAAAAATTTAAAAAAAATAGTAAGCATTTGGATATTTTGTTGTAATAATTGAAGTGTTTTGATCCAAATAAATATTGACTGAAATTTGAAAATGACGTGATTTTTTTGGGTCGGGGCTTTGCCAGCGTCAAAATTCGCCAGCTTCTCGTGCTGTAGCGTCAGTTTATTATTATTATTATTATTATTTTTAATAATGGTTTGCCAGCTTCAGATGTCGACAGCGTCTATTGTTGCCAGCGTCAATTGGTTTTAGCGTACAATAAATTAAATAATTAAAAATAATAAGTAATAAAAAAATAAGTTTTATTTATGTATTTAGTTTTACTTGATTTTAGCCAGCGTTTTAAACTTCAGCGTTTATTTAAATTCAGGTGAATTCAACGGGTTGCCAGCGATGGAAATTAAAAACAAATGAAATCGCTAGCCCTCATAAAAGCTGTAGTCATACCAGAATTTCAGATTGTGGGGATTTCTGCAGCGGTACTGGTACAGATACACAGTACTTTTCGTACCATACCACTTTACTTTACTAGCTGAAAAAATTCAAAAAGAACCACAATCTGAAATTCACGAATGACTAGTGCAATCAAACCTGGTGAATTGGGACACAATTTGATTAAAATCGCAAATGTCTCGAGAACGTTGTTTCTACAAAAAAGACATTTATAATATTAATAATGAACATGTCAACTCGGCTTTAATTTTAATTAAAATATTAAGAAATTCTTCTTTGAAGTGAGAAATGAGGATAGTCGAATCAAGGTCATGATGAAACAGATCGGCAGCTGGTGCTACTGGCGAGAAATTCAAACATTAATTTGATAAATAGAGCATGGAGGAGAAGCCACAGAAGATAAACGGAAAAGAGGAAAATAAAAGTAGTTTAATGTGAATCGATGAAAAAAAATATTAAAAATATTAATGAAAAAACAAATTTGCAAAAAAAATTAAATATCCGAGTTTTTCTTTTGTTCAAAAACCCCAGGGTTATATATGCAAATATATATTTGGCTAGAAACTACACGAGAGCACGTCTGTAGTTTGTTTGCTTTTAATTTGGTTTAGACCTAGCTTTTTCCAACTGATTCAGTTCTCCATTCGACTCGTGTAGCCATCTAATCTGCATACGAACTGGACGCCAGTAAGGCGGTGTCGCCAGCTACAATAAGATTGACCACAGCGAAACTCCCATTCCTTTCCTTTGACTCTACCTGAACCACTAGGTTGACACTAAAACTATTGTTGCCTTCATACAGGCAGTCATGTTGGTGAACAAAGTTGTGATGTCGTATGTCATGTGATATCTAATTACTTAGGTTCCAGAGTAATGTTTGAACAGAATAATCACCAAGTAAATATTACAATTGACCTTTTTACTCAAAAGTGAAAGAATGATGCTTTTATATACAGTAAAAAATCCTGTGTGTTGTGACTGTTTGTAACAATGTGAAAGAGCGTTGCATTTAAATAATGAAAGTATTCACTGTTTAAATAATAACAGTGAATACTTTCATTATTTAAAAAATTAAACAATTGTGAGGGACACACTTTTGCGTTAATTTTTCTATCTTTAAACGTCTGTGATTATTTGTGACATTTTTAATGTAGGTTTTTTGTTGTTCCTATTTTTTGTAAGAAATAAATTTCTAATGTTCTTATAATTAAGTCATGATCACATGAATTTATACACTGACATCAAAAATGTCAGAAAAACTTTAAAAAGTGACAAACAGATTAAATGTTTTCTGATAAAATCTTATTATAATTATTATTTGATTAAACATTATCTTTGGATTTCAATAGTTTTCCAATTGATGGCAAAAGTCGCCCCAAGCAGGTGTGAAATTGGTCAGCTGAATTAAATTTTTTTTTTAAAAATGTAATAACTATAATTTTTTTTACACTTGCCATTGTTTAGCACATACAAATATACACCATCCATTAAATTTTCATAACAATACGATTATTCCTACGATTGTTATTGGAATCTACAACAAAAAGTGGCACAAAGTCACCCCGCTTTACGGTATCTTTAATCTATACAAAAAAATAAGACCGATATTTTAAACCACAGCTTTTCTAATTTCAGCAAATGCTCATCACGTGAAAACAAGAACACGTGCAGGACCTTGGCCCTGGATTTCATTGAATTCTTATCAGGCGATCGTTTCATTCAAGTTTACTATTCCTATTCAGCTATTATGTTCAAGTATGTCAAAGTCAAAGTTTGTGTCAAAGATCAGAACAAAAATTTCTTTAAATAGCAACTGTAAGTTCCAAAATTATCATTGCTTTACGATGTGCCGCATCATCGTCTGTCTTTTCGCCGCAGTATATTTTTCACGGGTGACACTGGCACCCTATGTTGGTCCCCCGTCGTCATATCACGACCCCCCCCCTGTTACCTATGTCGCTCTCCCATCCGGTTATGTCCCCCAAAAATATCACATATTTCTAAATGATGGGTATTATATGAATTCTAACCCAGCAGTACCTGATGCATTTGAGCAGGTGCGACCAGGGAGCAAACTTATATACTTACCCAGACCTCCTGAATCGCCTCTTCACACCTCATCTGTACCTCTACCAATGGAACCACGCTTAATTTGTCATTCTGAAAAGCCACACATAATTGGTCATCCTGACAGGCAACATTTAACTGTTGATCAACCAAACACGCCGCCCGTCAGGCAACAAGATATTGACCTCAACCACGCTAATGAAACGGTAGAAGCATTTCCAGAACTGAGACATCCTATTTCTCACCACTGTGAGAACAGTGGAAAGACAAGATTGTGCCAAAAAAGAAGTACATGTTTCTACACATATCCACTCTACACAATAGTAAACGAATATTCAACGTGCACTTTGCCTTTTGGAGACATTGGTGTGTGCTGTCCCACAGAAGATTTTAGTTGGGCCATTTCTAGATATCCAATTAATAATTATTATGAAGGTAAGCTAAATTTCATTTATTTATTTGTCCTGTATGAATGCTAAATACTGTATATATTTTAGGCGTGTCCGTCAAGGACACGAGGGACCCCAAGATATATTTTGATGCGCTCTTCCTGGCGCAGATAGAAGTTGATGAATTTGAAAAAGAACTGGAGAGAATAGAAGTAAATTCTACCTCTACGCCTGGGAATTTGAATCAGGATAGATCAAGGACAACAGCAGCAGCTGCGTTGGCGGCACACCAAGGCTTGATTCTGCGTTCTGCCTCAAAAATACTAAGCAAAAGGTAGTGTTCTAAAATACCTGTTTTCGTTCTTACTTATGTTTTTGTTTTTATGTCGTCCGGTTGTTGTTTTTTAGCAAAAATGCTCCGAACATGTTCAGAGCATTTTTGCTGATATATCTGGGGATTTTATTTGCTCATCCTTTTTTGCTTGGGATCCTGCAAGACTTATCTTAGACCCTAATAACCTGGTGTTTTAATTTTGATTTTTTTATTATTTATTATAGTGAAGGAACGGACCTCCGATTAGTTTCTCTCCGAAATACTCACTTGGAATCATCATGCCGAAATGTACCCGAGTGTACGCTTTCGCCGTATAGAAACATAGATGGTACTTGCAACAATTTGCAATACCCACTTTGGGGATCCACTAACAGTGGTCTCCAAAGAATGGGGAGACCTGACTATGGAGATGGTAAGGTGTACAATTAACACACACACCCCAAACTTTATTTAAAACTTTTCTTTAAGGTATGGAGACTCCAAGGCTTGCGAAGTATGGCCAACCACTTCCAAGTGGAAGATTAATGGCTTTTAACGATATAAAGGATGTGAAAAAACCACATCCAAATGTAACTCACATGGTAATGACATTTGGTCAACTGCTAGCACATGATCTCAGCAGAATTGCTGTTTTTACAGGTTAAAACCATTTTATAAATTCTTTTCACTTCTAAACATATATATTATATTCTAGGACATGGGGATAAAACAATTTCTTGTTGTTTAAAAAACTTATTAGCTCCAACCAAGCTTCAACATCCAGCCTGTTATCCCATAATGCAACAACGCCACGATCCTAGTGATGAACTAAGCTTATGTACAGAGTTTGTAAGAGCGCTTCCTGCACAGCCAGATGATTGCAAATTAAGTAATATTTAAATGATTGATTGAAAATAATTCAGATCCTACTAACAATTTTATCTTCATAGGCAATAATCGAGATCCATTGAGTCAAGTCACTCACGCCTTGGACGGTTCATTTGTGTATGGCTCAGATAAAGCAACATTGGATAGAATTAGATTACACAAAGATGGGTTATTAAGAACAACAACTATTCGCGGTGAAGATATACTTCCAAATCAAAACAGTAGCATGTGCGAAGACCCGAAGATTGGGATATACTGCTTCTATAGTGGTAAATTGTACTACAGTCGAAACTCTTTGTAACGAATCACAACATGACGAATTATCGATACAACGAATACCTAAAAAATAGCTGGTTTGGTTGGCCGACCATAGAACACCATTTTTCGATGTCACAAATTCTCTTTATAACAAATCGATTTTTTGTGTCCCTTGCGATTCTTTTCAGGTGTTTCGACTGTATAAGACAAAATCCTGGTCTAGTGTTACAGTTCGTGCCCGCATCTTGATGACAATAAGTAACAAACTTAGTTTGCAAGCAACGCATGACGTGTGATTGTACCTAAGCGATACCCTTGGAAAATTATCATTTCTCATATTGGTCACCACTGTTTATTTAATTTCCAGGCGATAACCGAGTCAATCAACATCCATCAATGTTAGGGCTTCATACCATATTTCACAAGGAACACAACAGACTTGCTGGAGAGTTAAATAGAATAAACCCTCACTGGAAAGACGACGAAAAATTGTTCCAAGAAGCCAGAAAAATATTAATCGCTAAGATTCAACACATTACATTCAATGAATACCTGCCTCTGTTCCTTGACTATGGAACAAGATTGAACCATGGCCTCCTTCTCAAATCTGAAGGTTACTTTTATAATTACGACCCACGTCTGAAACCAAATGTGGGCTGTGCATTTCAAGCTGCCGCATTCAGAATAGGACACATTCGTGAACAGGTATTTTCAACAACATCCATTGTTGAGGGTTAAAACATTAAAACACTTCTGACAAATTAGAATCCATTGGGATATTTTGAGGATCGAGATACGTTCAAAGATACTCCTTTCAACCAACACCTCTTCTATGTAAAAGATAGTGACTTTGAATACACAATCCACGGATTACTCCTCGAACAATCTCAGTGCCGACCTGGATTGGACCTCTATGCGATAAATTTACAAAGGGGACGAGATATTGGGCTTAATGGATACAATACATGGAGGACTAGATGTGGTTTGCCAAAAGCCACCAAGTTTCACCATTTTAATGATGTAATAGATGCACGTCATGTGCGTACTTTGGAAGAAATATACAAGTTAGTATATGTCAGAAATAAAACAATTGCTTTGTGAATAATGTTGAACTTTTTAATATATATGCCCTCAGTCATGTCGACGACGTTGATCTTTACACCGCTGGAGTCTTGGAAACACCAATTATGGGACTGTTAGTAGGACACACCTTTAGATGCATTCTTGCTGACCAATTTCAGAAAATTCGACTGGCGGATAGATTTTGGTACGAAAGATACAGTGCAGAAGAAAATGTTGGCTTCACTGAAGGTAACATTTAAACAAAAAAGAAATAATTATTTGATATTACTAATTTCTGAAATTAATTCCAGACCAATTGGCAGAAATAAGAAGCACAACGTTGGCTGGACTATTATGTTTAAATAGTCATCTACATAAAAGTCAACCGCTTGCCTTTTTGCCGAACACCAACGCGTAAGTTATTTGTAATATTATTTTAAAAAAAAACAATTGAACAGTTGCCTTTAAATACTCAGAAATCCACGGGTCTACTGTAAGGACAGATATAACACAATACCGTCATCCACTCTACGTCCATGGCTGGATCTTCCTCTTGGCCTTCAAGAGAAAGAATGATAAAAATAAAAAAATATATTTTCAAGATTTGTATAACAACTTGAAATAATAAAATGAATTTAATCAGTTATTTTTTGTTGTTGCTGTAATAATTATTTCAATACCACAAATTATCATAAAAACAATCTTTTTTATTTTATTATTTTTCAATAAATGTGAATAAATAGCGAGGGGGCGACATTTGACCGAATCTCTGACAATGGCTTCCGAATCCTGCCCGAATCTTTCCGAATCCCGCCCGAATCTTTCCGAATCCCACCGAATCTTCGAATCTCGAATCTTTAAATTGTATTCAAATCGAGGAAAATAAAGACAAAATTTATGATTTAAAATGTATTAATATTTTTTACAAAAAACTGGAATAACTAAGGGAATAACTGACAACTGTAAATAAATGTTCCACATTGAAATTGTCCTTGAAATTGTCCGTAAAATCCGAGGTAAAATCATCGGAGGAAATTATACCTGCGCACCTCGCTGCGCGGTATCTGCGCATGCGCATTTATGATTTAGCGCGAACTTCAAATTAATCCCGGAATTCATCATTGTTCGCAATTGTGATTGCGTTGGATTGCGTGCTAAAACTAAAAAATGTTCATTTCATTAAATGTCTCAAATAAAATGAAAAAATATCTCCCATTTCACTAAAAGTCTCAAAAAAACAAAAAAAAAGTTCACATTTCAATAAAAGTTAAAATTAAAATAAAAAAAAACATTCCCACTTCACTAAATTTATTTTTAAAAAAATCATGTGAATTTTTCTGAATCCCAGCGAATCCCATCCGAATCCCATCCGAATCTCCCGAATCCGTCGAATCCCATCCGAATCTTTCAAATCCCAAACCGAATCCCAAAAAAATCATGAAAGATTCGAATCTCTGACAAACAGATTCTGATTGTCACCCCCCTCGGTTTGTTTACATCAAACAGTTCTGTGATTGGCCGATATTATGAAAAAATAAACTAAAGAAAAATTTATCCAATTTACAAAAAATACGAAATGTTTATTTTTTTTAGTATTTGTTTCTTTTTTAGTATAATGTGATGATTTTTTTCGCTTTGTTTAGTTTTTTTCCAGAATGTTAGCCAATCACAGAGCAGCATTTTGTAAACAAATAGACGCCATTACTACTCTAGAATGTCTGCTGGACTATTGGGCGATTCAGTGTAATCTAATTAAATTCTATTGTGAGATATTTATTCTAATTATTCTAATTCTTTTGTTGATAGATTAGTGCTGGATTCACAAGGAACAATACGAAGTGTATTAACAGATGGAAATGTTATATGGCCCGGATCGTACTCTGTGTGCAAGGAAGTTGTTCAAGGCCCGCTTTATTCACCTCAGTTTGAACGGCCATTTCGGGGAAAATATTGCTGGGCTTTGATAAATGTGGACACTTCGTGGATTCAAGTGGTACGTACTCGTATATATTTTTACAAAAATATTCTATGAAATGTTTATCAGTTTTAAGGGCAATGGTCGGCTGTTGTAAATATTCGGTGACAGCATTGCGTGATATCATTTTTATGCTTTGAACTGAAAAATTGTCAGATATAAATTGTTTTACTGACAACTAATCCAATTTTTTTTAGCAATTCTTTTTGCACATTTTTTAATTTTAATTTTCTTTTTCCAGCCAGTAAAGAATTTACCTATTCCTCCTTTGAAATGGGGATTGTGCATACCGGACATGTGCTCAGCTCTAGAAGTTAATAATAATGAGTTTTTAACTGTCATATTGGGTAATTTTATTTAATGTGTATTCAAAATTACATAATAATTTAATTTTTTTTTTTTAATTTTACAGATTTCAAATTGATAAAAAAATTCGCAAATGTATCTGATGTTGTATGTTTACCAGAGCAATCAAAATATCATTTTAATTATTTAGATATAGGATATATTTGATAATTACAGCGTTATTTGCCTCATACTTGGAGTTATTATTCTACTTGCCATCACTTCTTGGGTTATTACTCAGGTTTATTTCGCAGGGCAGAATCACACAGCGGGCCAAAGAAGGAATTTAATACATTTTTTGTCCCGAGAAAGAGTTTGCTGTGTGAAAAAAGACTACAAGTAAAAAAAAAAATAATTTTGAAATTTTGAAGAAAAAAATCATTAACTACACGCTCGATTTAAGACTTTAGGTGTACCGTGTACAGAACGTTTACCATAATTGGAGAATGTTGTATCGAGTTCGATAACGATTCAACATCGATGTCGATGGAGAATTCTTTCAAAGAATGTCATCCAGAGAACGACATGACGTCGATGTTCCACGTTGCCAAAGCCTTAATGACGATGCAAAATTTGTACGGCGTCATAATCTGTCTATGAGAAAGGCAAATGTGCACAGGTAGAAAGATAATTGGAATATTGAATATTCTCAATTTGATAACTGAAAATAATATAATGTAATGATTTGTGTTTGGTTTTAGCACGTTTACGACTTCGATGGTTCGAATGAGGCGCGAAATGGCAAACATCGAGCCCCAGATGAGCCCTCAAATCGATTCCCTCTTATTGATTGATCGGAATGTTGATTTACTCTGGCGACCCAACTGACCTACGAGGGACTGATCTTTTATTTTTTTTGCGTATTGCAAATGCTTAATTGAAAAAATCTATTTTTACAGCTATTGTACAATTCGATAAGTTTAGTGGCAAAGATGAAGCTGGGCCGCAGGATTTAGTATCTAAACCTAAAGATTTTACATTCAATTCATAAATCAAAAAGAAAATATGTATAATAAATAAATAAAAAATTAATTCTTTTCAGCTAACTTTGTAAAGGTTACTTACCGGACCATAAACAATCTTTGAAAATTAATGAGCTTAGTATGCAGAAATTTGAAATTTGTAATTTTCTTTCTTTGTTTACGATTGTTACTGAATTGTCTCTGCTGCAAACAAAGAGTTATAAGTGGCCACTAAATTCAAAAATAGAAAAAAACTTCTTATTGGGACTAATTGTGTCTTTGATGCAAGTGACACACAATTGAAATAAGAGATACTAATTGTTTCATTAAAACACTAGGCTAATAAAATAAAACTAAGTCAAAAAGAGAAAACAGTAATTCCAAACAGTAATTCCCGAAATAAAGTATTTCTTATACATTAACAGATAATTGCTAAATTCAAAACAATCTGCATAAACTTAACTACAAATATAAAGAATAAGAATACTATATGTGTATAAACCGAAACAAACTTAACATGCTGCAAAAATACAAATTCTTTTAATATAAATAAAGCGTTTGTTTTAAACATGCAGAAAAATACACAGAGACGAGAAAAATGCTCAGAAGTGAGTAATATTGTGCTGAAGCTAGCACTTTTACAATTAAATAAAAGCGTATTCTTTTAGATTTTTACTTTACCTCGCCCGTGAGATCCATCATAACAAAAAGCAACAATTTAAACATATACTTCATAGTCGTGTATTTATTCAGTGTTTTCACACCGACGCAACCGCCCACTGGGCGTACCATGCTGACTTGGAAATGAATAAATTTGAAATGATACTACTGGTATATTATTTTAATTAAATTTTTATTTTTACCGTTATTTCTTTACTTGCTTTAATATATGACACACAACGTTTCTTTAACAGATAAACTGCAAAAAGGTTAATTTCACCTAGAACAACAAAATTTAAAACTCTCCTTATATTTATACTTTTTCCCACATTTCGAGCACTTGAGACTTTTTTTCCCACATTTCAAGCATTTAAATTTCTTAGATTTCTTAACAATTGGAACCCCCTCGTCTTCTCTAGAATTGTGCTTTCTTTTACTACTCTGTGCTGATTTTTTATGAAAGATACACCGATGGGTCCAGAGATCAGCTTTAAGTGAAAATGCCTTATCACAAAGCTCACACGAGAATTTGCCTGACTTTGTACTACCATCCTTCAGCCTTTTTTGACGAGCTTGAACACATATTTTCCGCAAACCTTTTTTCTTTTTCCGTAATTGTTTTGTACTTGCGGTTTTGTGATCTGGTTTTATAAAATAATGAATTTGAAAATGACTTTTTTTGTATTTTAATATTTAGTTTCTTAAGATTTGTCGTACCTAATGCTGCATCTTCTCCATGGTCTAAAGTTGTGGCTTTATTAGGTTCTTGGATCTCCATTGTTGCCGTTGTCTGTTGTTGCAACTTTAATTCTGTCTTGCGAGCGTTAGAGCGCTAAGAATAAACAAACCATTTCAAATACGTTAGTGATGGGTTACTGTGGGTTGGGTAATGTGTTCTTTGGCATCGATCGATACCTGCGGTGTTGTTGTGATGATTCGTTCCTAAATATAATTCTCCCAATTTTGGCTCGTAGTTCTATCATGAACCAAGGATAACATGGACACGTATCCACGCCCTCATAGCATTCTGCCTAGGAGGGCGCCACATGCAGCCGCAATGTTTTCTGGGAGAAGTTAGGATAATAGGCGCGATGAGGCACGCTAACAATCCCAGGGTTAGGATATGTTGCCGGTTTGTTTTTTCGTGTTTGAAGAGAGTAAAATGACAGATTACCACCGAATATTATTACAAGGATTGAAGAGCAGAGGATATGGAAGAGTGGATGAAATGGTCGAGTTGTTAGAAATATTGTGTTAGTAAAAATGATGGTAAATAACTTTATAATGTGTAGATAGGTTTTTAACTTTTATTTTTATTTTTCTTTTATTTTAACAGGAATTGGAGGAGGTTGTTAAATATCTCAACATGAATATTTGGCCAATGCACATGTAAACTAAAATAGGAGTTAATAAATAGTATTTTTTCTGAGACTCAACTTGGAGGAATTTTAATTTATGTTCATGATGTGATTGAATTGGTACATAACATAAGTATTTCCTGACAATGTGGTGATTTGTTTGCGTTGCAAGCAGATTGTAATGAAGGTAATGATCGAATTATTAGTTATACTTTGTGTAAGTAAAAAAATTATTTTTTCAGGGTTAGGAATATTCAAATTGTGATGCCAAATTATACAATCGCTGTGCTTTGTTGTCGGTCCAAACATCGATGGCCCGGATCGTACTCTGTGTGCAAGGAAGTTGTTCAAGGCCCGCTTTATTCACCTCTGTTTGAACGGCCATTTCGGGGAAAATATTGCTGGCTTTGATAAATGTGGACACTTCGTGGATTCAAGTGGTACTGGACGTTCTTTTTTTTAAATTTGTTGAATGTTTGATGAAATTTGTAGTTATTTATACGTGTTTTTACACGTACTCGTATATATTTTTACAAAAATATTCTATGAAATGTTTATCAGTTTTAAGGGCAATGGTCGGCTGTTGTAAATATTCGGTGACGTGCTCAGCTCTAGAAGTTAATGAGTTTTTAACTGCCATATTGGGTAATTTTATTTAATGTGTATTCAAAATTACATAATTTAATTTTTTTTAATTTTACAGATTTCAAATTGATAAAAAAATTCGCAAATGTATCGGATGTTATATGTTTACCAGAGCAATCCGACTTTTGGAAAGATATGAAATCTGTTCGGCATTGTAAACACGTTTTTAATCATTTTAATTATTTAGATATAGGATATATTTGATAATTACAGCGTTATTTGCCTCATACTTGGAGTTATTATTCTACTTGCCACCACTTACGATATTTGTTTGAAGTACCATAAAATAATATACGCAAGACTTGCATCAAACGCAAACTCTTGACAAGAAATAATAATTGCTACAAAGTAGAAAGATAACTCTAAAAATATTAAATAGTTGTGATGAATAAATCGTTTATTTACTTTTAAAGTGGACGTTTGGAGTATAACGAACAAGAAGATGGAGAAGTTATTTGGCAGAAAAATATTTCTACATTCTCATTATTCACTTACAATAAGCAGAAATCAATCATTTGCAGCAATCAATCATTTGTCTGTCTCCTGTGCATTACTTGCAGGTGTGAAACTAGTATTTCTCTATACCTCTGGTACGGTGATTGAACTGATGGATTTTATAGGAAAAAACATCGATTGCCCATTATATCATTATATATAGACCATCTAAATACATGGTAATGGATTTATTTTTTTAATTTTAGAATTATTGATGACAAATTTTTTAATTTAATTTTTCAGTGTTTACAACAAAGTTGGTATTTGGCCAACGATATGCAGTTTTATATTTTGAGTCCTGTGATCATGATTTTGATTTCACGGTATGTAATTGTCATAATTGAGTGTGTATTGGATTTTAAATAAAATTTTCCATTTGGTTTAGCTGTCTCAGGAATATTTATTTTGATCATTAACTTTAAAAAAATGTAACAAATTTCACAACTTTTATTATTTAATTTCTGTCAAACATAATTCAAAAAACTTAAAAAATTCAAAATAAATTCAAAGGTCAAAAAAATTCCAAAAAACATAACAAAAATTCATGAAATTGACAAACACCACAGTTGGCCATATTGAATCATCAGGAATTTGGAATGAGAGCAGCAATGTGGTTCCAAACAAAACCAAAGAAAGAATGAAAAACATCCTGCAAATCAACCGCAGTTATGTTTCCTTCTGACAACTGTTGTGATTTGTTTTTTGTTTGGACACTGACCCTTAATTCTCCTGAATGCAATCTGCTGGGGTCAGAAACAAACCATAAAAACACTCAAACACTCAAACACTCCTCAAATGGAGTTCCTACTCTTGGCCGCTACATGCTGTCTTCGGTTGCTGGCTGCACGGCCCATAGTTCACCAGCATGACAGCGTCATCATGACAGGCGCCATGGTGAGTAAATTCTTGTTTATGTTTCTTTTCTGTTTCTTATTAAAATTTTCGGGTGGAAAACTAACCTTTTAAGCTTGTTGTAAGCGCAACTGGAGTGCGAAAAATTAGTCCAGACGCTGTAAAACACAGAAGTTGGTAATTTTCCGTCAATAAATTAGCTTGTTATAATCATTTACCTCGCATCTGTTTTGTGAGAGCGGTGTGTTTATTCGTTGTGCCAGCGGAGATTCGCTCTTGCGTCTGAGTTCCCTAGAATATTGGAAACATTGGGTTTTTAATTTTATTAATTTACCACAAGGTTTTGAATTTACGTATCTGACTACTAGATTGTTGACTCCGAGTCCGGGCACGCCTCGGCTCCCTTAAAAAAAATAGGAATGTGTTGCAAATGCCGTGATAACGTTTCGGAGCTGCTTAGTTATTTATTTCATTTTCGTACCTGGTGCGTTTGTCCTGTTGGAACGTCTTTAGAGCATTCGCGATTGTAAGTAGTTCATCGATCGCTTGGTCCTGGTGGTCTGAAAAAATGCCGTAAGCAGAGTGTTTCGAGTCGATTGATGCGTGTTTTAATCAATTACTGACCTGGTAGACAACCTACAGGGGATTGTCAAAACCGTGGTTTTCA
Organism: Strigamia acuminata; assembly: GCA_949358305.1. NCBI lineage: Eukaryota > Metazoa > Arthropoda > Chilopoda > Geophilomorpha > Linotaeniidae > Strigamia > Strigamia acuminata. The sequence continues at coordinate 16,331,431 of OX442317.1, read as the reverse complement.
TTGCGGTGGTTGTCAGGTCGGGTGCTGTTGTCCTTCGGGACGAATTCATCGTTGGCAGCTTGGCTGTGACGATCGTTGCTTCTCGGGTCTGCCATGTTGGGGGTGTGGCTATTTCTCTAGCGCTCACTCGTGGGTGTTTTTTCCGGTCGTTTTGGCAGGGAAACGATACATTAAATATACCCGTTTTATGCACAGAATTAATGCATTATTTACCGTCATTCTCTCGCTGTTTTGACTACATTAAATGCCTAATTTCGCCAATAGATGGCGTGTTTAGTATGTAGCGGTAAATTCAACTAGAAAATTGCCATTTGGAGTTAAAAAATCATGTTTTATGTGAAAAAAGCCAGAACACAATTTTCTAATATATGAAAAGATAGACTTGATTGTTAGGTCCAAATAATGATAGTCATTTGAGCCGGAGAGGAGAGCATCATCGTCACATAGTCATCGGGTTTTTGTGGAGTTAGCTGGTCGGCATGACTTGAGTTTGCAACTTATTCATTTATTTGCAGAATTTTCTAACCAAATATGGATATCTGCCTCCGATGGACTTGAACGCGGGGAATTTGCTCGCAGCGGAGCGGCTGAAATATGCTATTCGTGCGATGCAACGTTATGCGGGAATTTTCGAAACGGGAGTTATTGACGAAATGACAATAAATGTCATGAAAAGGGGTCGCTGTGGAATTCCAGACGTGGTTGGAACTTCAGGCAGAGATCGACGATACGCACTTCAAGGCGGAAAATGGAATCGCTTCAACCTCACATGGAAGTAAGCTTTATTGGTTTGAATAAATTTTTTTTTTAATACATTTCTTTGTTTCTTTGTTAGCATTCTGGACCGACTGACGAAGCTTGATCACCGGACAATAAGGCGCGAGATAAGTCGTGCTTCAAACGTTTGGCGCGAGGCTTCGCCATTAACATTCACTGAAATTTCACAAGGCGATCAAGCCGATATCTCTATTTCGTTTTATCGTGGTTATCACGACGACGGATATCCCTTTGATGGTCTCGGATCTGTGCTGGCCCACGCGTTTTTTCCCGGCCCGGGTTTGGGAGGTGACATCCATTTCGATTCCCAAGAAGAATGGGACACGACCAATCATGAAGATTCTGTAGGTAAATTTAAATCCGACCATGTGGTGAACAGCGAATCATTTAATATTGGCCTCAACGATTAGAATCAAGTGTTTTTTTTTTGCTCTATAAAACTTTAATTTTTCTTTTTTTTCCGTCTTTTGTTTTAGGGGTGAGTTTATTCGCTGTGGCAGCTCACGAGTTTGGCCACAGCTTAGGTTTTTTACATTCAAGTCACAACTTATCACTTATGTTCCCGTATTATCAATGGATTCAAGCAGATTATGTATTACCAGAAGATGACCGTATGGGTTTAAAGCAACTTTATGGTAATCAGTCACATGTAACACAATGGACAATTGAACATCTCATTTAGATATATGAGATGTTTAATAATGTTCATGTATCTGCATAGATGTAATTGAGATCATTATGTTACTTTGATTTATATTTTCCATTTAATTAATAGGATCCTCGCATAAGGAATGGGCCCCACTTCCACCTATGTATACACGACCATCGTTCATACCAACGTTCGTACCAACGGAAAGTCCACCATCACCACCTACAACCGCATCTTCCAATGATGATGATATGCCGAATACATGTGAAACATCGTACGACGCAGTTTCCATGATTCGCGGTGAACTATTCATTTTCAAAGACACAGTAATTGATTAGGATAAATTACTTTTGAATTTCATATTATAATTGTACATGTATGTAATATATATATATTTTTTTGAAAGTATTTCTGGCGATTAGACACTCACGGTGTTCAGAAAGGTTACCCAGCAGAAATTAAACGATTTTGGTATTATTTACCCGAAGATTTTAAACGCGTTGACGCTGTGTACGAAAGGCCGCATGACAAGAAAATCCTGATGTTTATTGGTGAGTTTGTCGATGTCTAATTAGTTTGATTAATTTCAATTGACTATTTAATGACTATTTAATTTAACACAGGAAAAAAATATTGGTTATTCAATGCGAACAACTTACCGGTTCCAGACTTTCCCAAACCATTGTCTGAGCTAGGATTTCCTGCCAATTTGAGTAAAATAGACGCAGCTCTGGTTTGGGGCTTGAATGGAAGAACTTATTTTTTCTCTGGACGTCAATATTGGCGCTTTGATGAACATACTGAGGCCATGGAATTCAATTATCCACGCGACATGCGAAGCTGGCGAAAAGTACCGTACAATATTAATGCAGCATTCCAGTGGACAAATAGTAAGAACCTAGGTTTATGTATCTTAAATATTTTATGAGTCTGTTTGCAAGTTCAGGTAATAAACTTGTCCTAAATCAATAAATCAATAATTGATTTCGACATTTAATATTTAATTTTTTTCATTACAGAAAAAACATATTTTTTTAAAAAAAACCGGTATTGGGAATTTAATGACAAGTTCATGATTGTCAAAAAAAAACAAAAATGGAAGTTTAAATGGAAGTCTATCGGCACAATTTTGGATGCAATGTCCACGGAACCATATAAAGTGAAATGAATTTGATTGTATTGTCTTTATAAAGAAAACATTTTTAAAAGTATATGCTATGCTATGTAATTATAATTATAATTTTTATGTAGTTGAATAAAACTACATACAATTATATTTATTAAAACATTCAAATAAAATGGGAAATCTATATACTCATTTTTAGCACCTGCCTTGATATAATTCCTACCTGGGAACTCTGTTAAAAAAAACAACAATTATACAACAATTATTTCAGATTCTGAATACTGAATATAAGTATTTGCTCACCGTATTAAAATAATTCGTCCTCCTATTTGTTGTTGACAAAACCTGTTGCTGTCCGTAAATATCTGGATAAAATTCGTAAAACAAATCCGGTTGATTACATGTTGAAAAAGGCGCCGCTTGCAAATTGAAGAGTATCTCTAAAAGAGTAAAGAGTAAATCTAAAGTAAATAAAAAAGTAAAAAAGTAAAGTAAATCTGAAGAGTAAATCTAAAAAAAAAAAATATTAAGGATTGAACAACTCCCTGATTCAACAAAACCAACAAACGCCCGTTGACCGCCAGTGATAACACTTGTGTTCCTTCATGTAAAACGAATAGATTACAATAAATTCCTATTTGAAAATACATCTCATACAGTTGCGTCATACAGAAGCTGTTTCAATCCATTTAAATCTTGTGTCATTAGCTGTCAACTCGACGGGCCGTTGATTCTTGTCCCAAATGAAACGACATGAACTGCCGAATTGGATCAACCTTGAAGAAAATAAAGAAAAAATCCCAAAAATCAAAACATAATCCAAAATAAATCAATATAAATCATAAAACAAAAAAAATCCAAAATAATGTCTAAACAATCCAAAAAAATTCTAAAAACATTAAAATAACTCAAATTAAAATAAAAATAAATAAAATAAAATGCCTAAATATCAAAATAAATCCAAAAACGCCAAAAATTGAAATAAATCCAAAATATAAAATATATAAATATATTATTATTTTATATATATTTTATTAGAGAAGATAGAGCAAATTTCCAATTACAAGTTGTAGTGCGCCATCAAATTAGTACTATCCAATACTTTATTGGATAATCATAATTTGTATGTGATTGTGCAGACCAAGTCAAACCTAAATGTGATGGGTGTTGCTAGCAAGCAGAAATTAACAACATTATTTAACTCTCTCAGAAATTCCCTGAATGCAGAACATGGCCTTCCGGATCGTTTTCCCAGGCACATAAATCATCTTAAGTCAGAAGAAATGCAGAGATATAAGTTGTGAGATATTTCCGTTAAAACTTGAGGTGTAAAAAAATCGCAAATAATTCGATAAGCTTCTAGTGTCGCCGGTTCTCTTTAGTTTCTGCAAACAAACAATGCCATTGATTAAATTCAAGCAATGAATTGTAAATCGCTCAAACAGTTTAACTTTGCCTTCGTTGGTGAAGAGACAATTGACACACAACTCCAGCGACGACTTAATGAATGGCACGTATGAAAATGGGTGGTTCTCCAATACGTCCATCAGCTATATTATCCGATAAATTATTAATTCAACACGAAAAAAGTTCAAAACAAGGCGAAATTTACCACTGGTTAAAAAAATTATATATTTTTCACATCGTTCCCTGAGTAAATCGTTTGCCTTGAATAACAAATCTAAAAGTGAATAAAATTATAAAACCCACGAAAAAGAGGCGATTATAACGAACTTACGGCAATTGAGAATAGATTTTAACCCGAACAAAAACGGAATTAATAAAAGCCACAGCTTCCTCAACCTTGTGCGGCTAGCCGTGAACAACCAATTTACAGGCGATTTTCAAAGCGAGAAATTCCTTTTCCAAACTCGCGATTGAATCGGCGGCGCCGAGGAAACTCTCTGTGTACGTGTTATAAAGATTTAATATAAAATTTAAAATACTTCCTGTAAATTCTTGAAAACTGCGCCGATCTCCTGCGAGTCGTTTGGGCAATCGAATCTCGCGTGTTTAGAGATCAAAACGGCAAGCTGCGTGGCGATTTGGCTGACTGGTTCGTTAAACTTTTGCAAGTGAAACTTCATCAAATTCATTTTCCCTTCTTCCGATATCGCGCTGTTAAATGTCGGTATGTGGAAATTATTAATAAACACAACAAAAATCAAATATAATCAAAACAGAACGCATTTTATTAATCGATCATATTTTACAGTAATAAAAACCCAACCCATACGATGTTTCATTTATTTATTCATTTATTTATTATGGTAATATTTATTCGCTGTCACTGTCTGAATTTTCAGCTTCGCGTCAAGAATATCAACGGCGAATTTGTATTCCTTATCGCACCCCATGTACGAATCACTCATGAAATACAACAAAGTCCAATTTCACTTTAGCTTTCTGTTGAAGTGTTAAACGTTTAATTGAGATGAGGGAATTATTTTTCGGATCTCCAATCACGACCCACCAACCTTCTAACCTTCTTCTCGTTTCTGAAACAAATAAATCAAAAATTAATTCAAATCCATTTAAAATTAACAATAAATCCTTAAAAATAAAAAACGGCTTTCTACCTGTGGAAAGAATTGAGCTATGACTGGGCCAGTGACTTCATCTTCACGTTCCAATTGAACAACAACATTCACCGGATCCGCTAAATTATGAAGAAAAAAAATCAATAAATTTATTAATCTACCCGAAATATTCAATGATTATTTCAATAAATACCTCTTTAATGATTCTTTGTCTTGCACTTCGTACGTTAATTCAATATTTGGATAACGATTGCGGAACCTAGCAACATCGGCCATTGCAGCATCGTTTAATTGAAGCAATTTGTTACGAGCTTCATCTTCCAACTCCATAATATCAAAAACCGATTCCACATCCTACATTCAAAAAAGTAAAAAAAAATTGATCTCATTTATATAAAGAATAAATTTAAATAACACACTTTGTCGGTGCATGTCTTGACAATTTCGTTGGTAAAATGAGGCAGTTGCTTCAAATACAAGTCCTTGTTGCACATTGCCTGCGTTACCATCTGCGCCAACTCCATAGCAGGCAAAGCAGGGGCTAACCATCCGTTACTACTGAGAACATCGACACAGCTTTGCTTGTGATATCTTCCGTGTCCGACTGAAGTTCTGCAGACAGCTGCATTCGTGACAAATGAGCTTGGAGTAACAGATTGGTTTTCGCGTTAGGATTGTTCAGTTTCAAGTTGGGTAACTTACTTGTTGGGCAATCGTGTTGTCAGTTGTTTTAATACTAAATCTTCATGATGTCGTATTGGAATGGTTTCGTATTCAGCGGCTGATTCAATTAGTCCACGAATATTTGTCTTTGCATTCAGTGATAAGCTGAATACCTAGAAAACAAAATAAAAATGTATTACAAAACTTTACATACAAAAACCAAAATAAAACTTACCAATAGTGGTGTAATTTATATAATAATACGCCGCGATCATGCCGAGGTTAAGTGGTGCAATGTCCATTTCATCTTCGATGCTTACGCACTAAAATAACAAATTTAGTTTAAATGTCCTGTCCCATTTTCATGCATGTGCTGGATGATTTGCAGCACCGGGAGCCATTTTGTTAAAGTGTCATCCGTTGTTGACTTTTACTGTTAGATTGAAATTGTGATGTAATGACGTCATAGCCTTTCCTAATCGTGTAGTATAAATCATAATTTTGCTGACTACTATCTATTGATGGAAGCTCCAATCACAGGGCTCCACACATGTGTGTATGACGTCAGATGTTCTGACATCGGGGAAGAAAATGGAGGAAAGTTTGAGTGAGTCCGCTGAAAAAACCCGGGGAAGAAAATGGAGGAAAGTTTGAGTGTGTCCGCTGAAAACCCAGTGAAAAAGAGGAGTTCGGTTGTTTTCGCGATTTTATAGTATTTAGCAGAAAATACTCGAATCGGACGTCTCGGCTCCACATCCGAACGATTTTATTAATGTTATGTCGGTAAATTGCATACAAGACGAAGATTTAAAATGAAGACACGTCGCTGGCAGTTACAAACCACACAGCAAGGTAAGGAATTCATTAGCACTTTACTGTAAAATACGAATAAAAACCCTATCGTAGGCCGAACTAGCCAGTACACTGGCGTGAGCAACACACAAAGTGAGAAGCAAGAGCCAACACCCTCGGGAATGATCGGGACTATTGCCTTATTTGTTTTTTATTTATTATTTATTTATTTTTAAATTTGTTTTCAGGGTGACAAAGTTTAGAACAGTTAGGTTTTAATCCCACAAGTTTCCCACAAGTTTTAATCTAAATACAAAACGTTTTAATGCAAAAAAGAGAAAATAAATTAATTTTCGGAAAATAAATTAATTTTCGGAAAATAAATTAATTTTCGGAAAAAAATTTAATTTATTGCATTTAATTTATTATTTATTTTCGGAAAAAAATGTAATTTATTGCATTTAATTTATTATTATTTATTTTCGGAAAAAAATGTAATTTATTGCATTGAATTTATTATTCATTTTCGGAAAAAAATTTAATTGTGAGATAAAATTAATTACTTTGTCGTACAAAGATGCATTTTTGAGATAAAATAAAGTGAGTTTTTTTGCATAAAATTACATTTTGGGATAGAGTAAAAATGACTTTTCTAGGAAATAGACCATTTTAGACCAAAATGGTTAATTTTATGTGAATTACAAGCCATTTTTGGTCTATTTCCATCACTTTTCGCCATCACAAATTGTTTTTTCGCTTATTTCCGATTTATTCAGTTGTGTCTTTTCTGCCTCTGTTTGATTTTCTGGCGCAGCATCATCAATGTCGACGGACTCGCCCCGGCGGTGCCCCACTCGGCGCAGGCGTCGTCGTTTGTCCCCGCCCGAGACGAATCATCGCCCTGTTCTCTTTAATCATTCTCGCATTAGAGCGGAAAAAAAGGACAGTTAGAAATGACAGTTAGAAATTACAGACGACCCGAAACTCCTGCAACTTCACACTTCCAGCTTACTGATACATGGTATGCTTATTTAAGTGCATAAAAAAACCTACACTCAACAAATAAAACAATTATTCTTTTACAGACTAAAATCGAATTGAATTGCATCTCCGGCCCGATTATCTTGCTTGGACAACTCAAGTCGATCAGATACGTGTTATTAATCTCTTTACCCTCGAACAATTGTATTAAAAAGCTTAACTTATTTTTAGATATATTCAAACCAAGCTAAACTTGACAACCGATGCAGTCTCAGATCTTCTTGTCACGAACAAACTACCTGCAGATTAAAACCGTGTAAGTATTTTAACCGGATCTTTTTCCTCTCTTATTTATAAAGTAAAAAAATTCGAATACTTCTAAATTATTCTAATTTCTCTTCTCTCGTCTCATTCGCAACAAGTTCAGACCAAAAACTTGTTTGCACTTTGTGTTTAAGTTTTTTATGTACTTGAAACTGGTGTTATTTAATTAACATACTGTATGTTATGTTTGAATTATCTTTTGTTTGTGTACCGTTAGTTGCTAGGCAATGGTTATTTTTATTTAAGAGTCAAAATATGACTTTATTTTTCTGTAAATTATCTATATATAATTTTCTACGATACCCCCTACCTACCTAGTGTAAAAACAAAAACCAAACAGAAATTATATTCATTTATTTTATGTGTTTAAAAGAAAACAAAATACTATAAAATAAACTTCACTTAATTATTATTATTAAAACGAAATAAAATAAAACAAATTTCAAACTCATATTTCATAATATACGGTAATGAAATAAAAACATACCCACATATAAAACCCAAAACAATAACGAAATTTTCTATTTAATGAAACCCCAGTATATATATATGTATCATTTTTAAACATTTTGTACAGTTTATTAACATATTTTTACTTGTTTTGAATTATGTCCACATTTTGTCGCTGGTGTTAAATGTTTTCCACACATTTTCACTTCTGTTCAATGTTTTTTCCACTCATATTTGCTCGTTTTGAAATGTTTTCACATTTTTTCGCTTGTATTGAATTGTTTTTTTTCACATTTTGAATGATTTTTCACTCATCTTTACTCGTTTTAAATAATATTTCACAACTGTGTGAAAAAACAATTAAAGCGAGTAGAGAAATGTGTGTAGTACAATGCAACACGTTAGATAAACTGAACTTTTCTTCGAATTATAGGTGGCGACACGTGTATCGGCTATCGGGCGTGCAAGATGGCAGCCTAGATCAACGTTTCCCGACGTCTCGGCAATTTGGAGTCCTCACCTGCTTCTCTCACCACCGCTAAAAGCAGGGAATAAAGGTAAAACATTTATTTATTTATTTATTTATTTATTTATTTATTTAAAGCACTCCCATGGAGTAAATTACAAGGTGAAAACGAATTAAATGCAATTAAACATTAATTTGAGTTGATGAAAGAAGTGGGGGGTTCCTACCACGAAAGGGGCGGACACCGATGCTACGAGGCCAGAGGGCTGGGGAGAGTAGCGGGGTGATGTCGTCTGTGGGGATGCGCAAGAAAAAGGACTTGCTAATCGTTTTATCTTCCTTCGTCCATCTAGCGCACTGGAGAACGGTCAGGCCTTTGGACTCAGCATATGATCGGACTTCTTCATTCGTGGTGGTGGTCTGTAAATTGCTTAGGAGAATGCGTGACGTCGGGCGGTCATTGAGGGGGGTGGCAGCGCGGATAGTGCAGTCATCAACGGTGCCAATATTGGAGCGGGTACGTGTAGGTTGAACGGTGGTCATAGCACGAGGGGCGGTACGAGTAGGTTGTAGAGTGTTGTTGGCATGTGGGTCCATCACTGGGTCGACAGGAGGAGATTTGCGATATTTAATCACCGGGAGAGGCTGGGCTGCAGACTGTGCGTACGTCCGCAGGGTCGACTGGGCACAATTGTCGGGGCACTGGGTCTGGAGTTGGTTGCTGACTGGCGGAGTTGAAATGTGGCGACTGGTGAACGATTGTTGTAGAGCGACCATTTCGGTGTGAATTTCGGTAACGAAAAGAGTCAATTGTTGGATTATTTTATACACCGGGTCATCTGCGGGTGAAGTGGGCGAGGAAAAATGCAGCGGATCAACGACGGGCGTGACTGGGGCACTCGCGGAAATGGCGGCATCGGCGGCAGCACGAGCCACATCTGTGTCCGCTTCATTAGCGGCGGCCCGAGCAGCGGTTGATGCGGGCGTTAAGACGTTATTTACAGCGTTATTTTCAGCAATATTGGAAGGATTGACGATACTGGTACTCACAGTGTCCTTAGTGATGAAGTTGGGGGCATCAGCAATGGTGGTGTGTGTGAAAAACGATTGATTTGCCGGTGGTTTTGTCGAGTTAGGGTTAGGCGCGTGGTCGGTAAAGTTGGAAATATCATCGTTGTCGACGGAATAATCAGTTTGCCAGTCATTGTCACGGTTGAGATCAGCGGATTGTTGCAAAGTAGGTTTAATTACAGTGCTATCTGTACCTGGTTTTTGTCTTTTTTGGCGTCTACGAGATCCAGAATCACGGTCCGCGTGGTCAGCTTCGGAGATGGGCAAGTTATTCAGAATAGAATAAATTTTTTTAGTGTTTGAGTCAAATTTATTGACCGATGCCTTGCTGGGTGGTTTGTTGGTGATAGTAGAGCCGAAAATCGCAATCATGGAGTCAATATTAGCGAAAATATCCTCACGGTTTTGGAGCGACAGAGATAGGCGACCGGTCGCGGCGGCCATCTTTTTTTAGTTAACAAATCACTGGAAAAATTTTTATCACTAAAATCACCTCCTCCTTCACTTATAGGCCATCACATCGAGATCGCACTGTGTCATGGCACGGAGAGCAGCGTTCTGGCTTCGGTCCTCTGTCTTTTTACCTAGGATGTTATCGTAAGTATGGTCTATTGAGTTCTCTATTTATTGTAAAATTCTGTGTAATTTTAGCTTCCAGACTAATGGTGAAGGTGATTCAGATCGTGTCCGTTGTTGCATCCTCATACTTTGCCCTTTTTATCTCAATCGTGCCTTTTTCTTTTTATTTATTTGGAAATTTTGACACTCTACGGCGCTAAGGTTTTAGCAAGAAGGCAACATTGAATGAATGAAGGTTAGGGACAACGGACCTGATCAGAATATCCTTCACCATTAGTGGCAATTAATTAATTTCCATACGTAATTAATTTCTTTCAAATTTTGCCAGTACAGTGCAAGCTGTGTAGTGACAATGTCTGTTCTGTAGGGCGCATGTACTCTCTGGTTCGGACATTTGAAGAAATAAACTAGAAAAAAAATAAAAACCTTAAAAATTAAATAAAATATTAATTTATTGCGCCTTACCCATACTTATCCTTATCTTTATGTAAGGTCATGTTTAAGTTTGTGTTTAATTTTGTGTGCCATGGCGCATCAGTACCTTTTCCAACCTTAATTTTTTGTATTTAAATTTTAATGTTTTTAATATTCAAGATATTTACAAAATTAATACTTAAATCACAATATTTAAACTATTTCATGAACTTGATTAAATATACAATCCAGCATATATGAGATAATTAATTATAAAATGAATTAACATTCTAGAAAATTGCAAAGTGCAAAGTGTAAAATTGGTACCATCATAGCTCATCAGATGGCGTTCTACTTAGATTTGACTTATCTTGTCAACACATTAAAATTGCAACACAGTAAAATTGAACAACTTATACATCAACACCAGTTCTTAAAAAAAAAACACCAGTTCTTTAAAAAATATCATTTTTATAAATTAAAATTATTAAAATAATACTCATTATTACTCATTTTTATGCATAAAATATATATTTCTAAAAATTACTACGAAACCCATTTTTATATCATGAAATATAGACAATATAATAATGTATTCTAGAAAGGTTTATAACGATTTACACTAAAAACAGATAGTCTACTACTGGATTGTTGTTGCCCTCGTGAATGCATAATGTGATGCCTAGATAAGTGCCGCTGTAGGAGTGGTGAGGTATATTGTCTGACATACGACAGTGTCCATCCTTGACCAAATGATTTCCTCATTTGGTAATCATTGTTAGGGGTTTTATTGTCTGGTTTAATATCATCACGAGAGGCACTGTTGATTGACGGTATATCAGTATCAGTATCAGTAGCACCATCATTGGAGGTGCGATTAAACAAAGGTGTATTATAATCTTGTGTATTCAGGTCAGTAGCACCAGGCACATATATACCAGTATCAGTAGCACCAGGCACATATATACCAGTATCAGTAGCACCATCGTTGGAGGTGTAATTAAACAAAGGTGTATTATAATCTTGTGTATTCAGAGGTCCATCACTGAGGTGTGTATAATCGTTAGTTGGAGATACAGGAAGTACATTGCTAGAATTGTTCATAAATGTATGGTTGAGAGGCAAGGGTGCCACGGAATTGTAACTTGGGTTTTTATTGCCCAAAAATTCATCTAAAACATCTTGGGCGATGTTATCTGATATATTAGGGGGATTTTCAATATCTTGCATGGTATATGCATTATTATAACCTGATACAGGAAGTACATTGCTAGAATTGTTCATAAATGTATGGTTGAGAGGCAAGGGTGCCACGGAATTGTAACTTGGGTTTATATTGCCCCAAAATTCATCTAAATCTTCTTGGGCGATGTTATCTGATATATTAGGGGGATTTTCAATATCTTGCATGGTATATGCATTATTATAACCTGACGTATTGTATCTCAAGTTTCCATCTGTGAGGTATTTCTCCAATCCGTTATCTGAGCGAAGCATGTCTTCTACATACTTAACCTTATGGCGCGCATGCGGATTTCTCGGAGTGCGAAAGGGACCCTATTTTTAACATTACGGCGGCCTATACCTTGACCCCCTGTTCGCAGTCTCATGGCTGATTTTGCGGATTTCACTTATTTGTATATTCCGCACGATCGCGCGCGTTTTATCAACCTTGGGAAAGCCGCTTTCTCAAATTTGCAAATTCCACATTGTGTGAACATGCTACAACGCTTCTGTGCGCGTCAATAAAAAAAAAAACCGATTAGAAATGAAATTCAGGGTTTTGTTAAAATAAAAATTATACAATATAATCAGTCTATAATGCTTCTATAATGCTGTTGGTTTAATCAGCACATTGTAATCGTGTGAAAACACGCGCGCTCGCAATAATACATTACCCAATGTACTTGCACTGGCATGGACCCATCAGTGCGCACTTTCCCGTGCGTGCTGCTTGCACTATTTACATCAATTGTTGCTCCACAGGTTGCGCGACCTGCCGGGCAGTTAAGACGTACTAGAATAACCTCAGGATTTGATAAAACCTGATTTTTGGATGACACTAAGTAAATGGCAGTGAATGTGAGATGTGAGATACACGATGAATTTAATAAAATTTATATTTCCTAATCATGGGATTGGTTTCACGTTTCATAATCCAACAATTAAGTAGAATATCATTATTGCAATTGATTAAAACAAATTTTTTTTACAAATTCTTTGGTTTTACATTTTAAATTTATTTTCCAATAGTTGGCACCATCGCAATTGCTGCGAGTTTAAAACACTGCATTCAGCAGAATTTACTGCACTTTCAAATCAAGGCCAGGCATACCTACTGCAAAGTAATGTATAAACCATAAAGAAGCCTTTGATTCGGAATTGCCTGTAGGTAATTCTGCGCTGGTCTCCAATGGAAATGTCCGCGCCGGTCTTCCGTGCACGGAAAGTCCACAGAAAGTCCGTGCATTCCGTGCGCTGGGAGTCCGTGCGTCGTACCGCGTGATCTTGCATTGTTTTTTGTGGGCTTTTCCTGATTAGGATTACTTCCTTTTTAACTCTTGAAGAATTAAGTTTGTTTTTTTTGCTCCAAAACGTCCCAAAACGCCTGAAAATCGCGCAACTCGAGGCAAAACATTACAGTGTGTATTCAAATCAAAACTAGCTACAAATACATGCTGAAATTAGCTAAATTTTCAAATTTTTTGGCTTTCAAGAAGTAATGGAAACATTTGACATAACGTGGATCAGTTGCATTCAAAAACTAAAATATTTTGTGTTTTACTTCAATTTTAAACTAAAAATGATGTCATTTCCTGTTTAAACCCCTGTTAAAGCTTGAAATACATTTTAACTAAAAGAAATAAGTTTGTTTTTTTCTTCGGCAGTGACGTGTACACACGAGCACGCCTGAGAACGCCAAAAAATGCTAAAAAACGCTCAAAAACGCCTGAAAATCGCGCAACTCGAGGCAAAACATTAATTTTTCATCTTTATTTCAACTTTTGTGACGTTTAAAATTGTGTTCTCATGTTTTTTGCCTCAAGTTGCATTGTCATCTGGCGTTTTGGAGTGTTTTTATGTGTTCGCAGGCGTTCGCAGGCGTTTTTTGGCGTTGTCACTCACTCAAGTGGCCATTTTTAGCATTTTCCGTAGTAAAAATGGCCGTTTTTCGTCAAAATGGCCATTTTTAGCCATTTTTCAGAGTAAAAATGTTTTTTTTTCACCGTTTTTATAGTAAAATGGCCATTTTTAGTCGTTTTTTTAATCAAAAATGGCCGTTTTTATCGTTGAAACGTTATTAAAATGTAACGTTTCAATGGCGTTTTGATCTCGCCTCATTTCCGGTTTTGAAAATTAATAAACGCCCCGGCGTTTATTCGAGGCAATACCCAACTTGGGCTTTTATTCGCGTCGCACCGCATCATCATCTCACCTTGCCTCCCGTCTTGAAAATTTATAAACGCCCCGGCGTTTATTCAAGGCAAACCATTGTTTATGTAAGTTTTTCCTGATTAGGGTTACTTCCTTTAGAAGAAACACGTTTATTTCTTCTCGCTTAATCTTGAGTCGTGATCTCGCCTCGTTTCTGGTCTTAAAAATTAATAAACACCCCGGCTTTTATTCAAGGCAATACGGTACGTTTATGAAACCCAACTTGGGCTTTCATTTTAAAAAAAGCGCGTGTTCTTACGTCGAACTAAGAGATACAGGTGAATTAGCAACGCCTAATTTGATTTAATAAATAAAGCAAACAACATCTCGCCTCACTTCTGGCGTTTGTTCGAGGCAAGCCATTGTTTTTGCATTTTTTTTCCTGATTAGGGTTACTTCCTTTTTAACTCTTGAAGAAATAAGTATGTTTTTTTTACTCGGCAGTGACGTGTACGCGCGAGTACGCCTGAGAACGCCAAAAAATACTCCAAAACGCCTGAAAATCGTGCAACTCGAGGCAAAACATTAATTGTTTATTTTTGTTTCAACTTTTGTAACGTTTACAATTGTGTTCTCATGTTTTTTGCCTCAAGTTGCATTGTCATTTTGCGTTTTGGGGCGTTTTTAGGCATTTTTAGGCATTTGCGGGCGTTCTTGGGCGTTTTTTGGCGTTGTCATTCAATCAAATGGCCATTTTTAGCCATTTTTAGCCATTTTTCATAGAAAAATGGTTATTTTTAGCCGTTTTTCATCCAAAATGGCCGTTTTTCATCCAAAAGGGCCGTTTTTCATCCAAAATGGAATAATTGTTGTGTCCGGATTTTATGTCATTTATTGTCTTAATTAAAGTTAACAAAGTGTCTTTAATTTTTGCTTTTCTTGAATTTCAGCTTTTTAGATATTTTTACATATTAAACTTTCATTTTTTGTGATTTATTAAAAGTTACAGTGTTTTCATGAATTTTAGTGTCTATGATATTGATATTATCTTTATTCATTGCTATTTAAAGTTTTATTACTTCTCTGTGTCTTATTTCTTTAATTCTTGCTCATTTTGTGTGATTTTGGATGATTTTTAGTGCATTCGTCGATTTACAGATCACTTGCGTAAGACGCGTGACGTCATATTTCTTAATCTAGTTCGGTTGTGTTCAAACTTCTAACCTTTTGTTTGGACCTTATTCTTGTGTTATGGATAGGTTTTAGAATTGATTTAGACTAATTTGGGGGTGATCTGTCGATTGGTTTGCTTTATTTTTGTCCCGGAACGGTCGTTTTGTCGTTTCGAGCGTTCGTTGTCGGTACGCACTTGTGCGCTGCTGACCGAGTTCATTCCGTTCGGCAAACGATTATTTTCAAGTGTTCTTTTAATAAATAGTGCTTTTGTTGTAGGAAATTACATTTCCTAATGTTATTTTATTCAATACAGTGTGTATTCTTGATTTTATTCTTGTGTTGAAATTCAAATGTCGTGTTTTGCCGCTCTAGCGGATTTGAAGTGGGCGCCATGTTGGATTTCCCCGCTAATTTCTTTATTTATCCATTTCATTTGTCTTTTTGAAAATGAATAAACGCCCCGGCGTTTATGCGAGGCAAGCCATAGTTTTTGTAGGTTCTTTCCTGATTAGGGTTACTTGTGACGTGCACGCGCGAGCTCGCCCGAGGACGCCAAAAAAAGCTCAAAAACGCCCCAAAACGCCTGAAAATCGCGCAACTCGAAGCAAAAAATTACAGTTTGAATTCAAATCAAAACTAACCACAAATACATGCTACAATTAGGTAAATTTTCAAATTTTTTATCAATAAATGATGACTTTCAAGAAGTATGACAACATTTGACAAAATTTAGACCAGTTGCATTTAAAAACTAAAATATTTTGTGTTTTACTTCAATTTTAAACCAAAAATGACGTCATTTTTTGTTTAAACCGGCGTTTATTTGAGGCAAACACGCCGCTGAGAACGCCAAAAAATGCTCAAAAACACTCCAAAAGGCCTGAAAATCGCGCAACTTGAGGCAAAAAATTAATTTTTCATCTTTGTTTCAACTTTTGTGACGTTTAAAATTGTGTTTTCAAGTTTTATGCCTCAAGTTGCATTGTCATCTGGCGTTTTGGGGCGTTTTGGGGCGTTCGCAGGCGTTTGCACGCGTTTTTTGGCATTGTCACTCACTCAAGTGGCCATTTTTAGCCAATTTTCGAAGTAAAAATGGCCTTTTTTTATTAAAATGGCCATTTTCAGCCATTTGTCATAGTAAAAATGGCCATTTTCAGCCATTTTTTATAGTAAAAGTGGCCATTTTTCATCCAAAATGGCCGTTTTTCATCCAAAATGACCATTTTTATCATTGACACGCTATAAAAATGTAACGTTTCAATGGCGTTTTGACGAAACCGGTAAGTTTTGAAATTTCCCGTGTCCCGTTATTGTGACTCCTCGTCCGGTTTCTCAGAACCGAAACCCTAATACAGGTGAATTAGTGACGCCTAATTTGTTTCAACAAATAAAGCAAACAACATCTCGCCTCACTTCCAGTCTTGAAAATTAGTAAACGCCCCGGCGTTTATTCGAGGCAAGCCGTTGTTTTTACAGTAATTTCCTGGTTAGGGTTATTTTTTTTTTAACTCTTGAAGAAATAAGTTTGTTTTTTTCTCGCCTGCACGCGCGAGCTCGCATGAGAATGCTAAAAAATAAGCAAAAACGTTCTAAAACGCCCCAAAACGCTTCAAAATGCTCCAAAAAGCCTGAAAATCGTGCCACTCAAAGCAAAAAATTATGTTTGCATGTTTTTTGCCTCAAGTTGCACGGTTATCTGGCGTTTTGGTGCGTTCTTGGGGCGTTTTGGTGCGTTCTTGGGGCGTTTTCGGGCGTTTTTTTGGCGTTGTCACTCACTCCCGCACTTTGCTGTCTTGTTTATTACAATTTGGTTTAGCTGTTGTATTTATTTTTATTTGTTTTATGGTTATTTAATGTGTTTTTGTAGCATTCAAAATGTTTTGTTGCCTAATTTCTCGTTTTGGCGCCAACTGTTTGTTTGACAACGCCGTGTCAGAATTTAGGGATGATTCTGCTTTGGTTTCTAATTAAAAAAAAAATGTTGTTTTAATTTCAATTGTAACTGCTTATTATAACGTTATTATTAGTATTTTGTAAAGGTTCATTTTTTTTCCATGTTAATAAAAAATGAAGTAACTTTCGGTGAAAAAAAAAACAGTTAAATGCGGATCAAAATTAAACACACACGAGAAGTTTAATAAACGTCCCGGCGTTTATTCGAGGCAATACGGTACATTTGTGAAACCCAACTTGGAACCCGAAAATAACGTGGGGCCGTCTGAACACCTGGATTTGAATTTTCGTCTACGCGCGCGCCGACGCATGGGGAATGCGGGGTGGGGTTCCTTCCCAGTGTTCCGAACGAGTCAATTTCACCCCGAAAATATCCCGAAATTGCTGATACATGCATTTCGAGCCAGAAATATTGATCTTCATGTAAATTTTGATTGTTTAGCTTTTTTTTGAAATTTTACAAATTTTTCTCATCTCCTGCCTTCCTCGCTCATTTAACACCAAAATGGCCTGCATTGAGGATTTTTCCCATAATCCTTTTCACACGTATGGAGCGCAAACAGTCGCAATAAATGAAATCAGCGGAATTCGGCCTTGAGTTTGCGACGCCATCTTGAATACGAGTAACAGCACAGTATGGTGTCAATTATTCGAACTGATCGTAAGGCATGGGACAAAAATTGATTAAAAACGAACAAACATGATTAAAAATCAACAAAAATCGACTGAAATCGGACAATAATCAATTCAGAATGACAAATAACGATTAAAATTGGCAAAAATTGTCACAAATAGAGAAAAACCGATTAAAAATCAGCAAGAAACCAATAGAAATTGATAAAATCAAATAAAAATTAACAAATATCCATTTTGTTTGCTTTTAAACAAATTAAGAACTTTGAAAACACACGACAATTTTAAACAGTAAACACCGGGGTCAAATAAGCGCCGCTACTCGTTTAAACACCGGGGAGGTGTTAGTGAAGTGCCTCGAGTGGAGAAATTAATAAACGCTCGAGGCACCACGGTAGGCTTATTAAACACAAAATATGAAACGCTCGATCTTCAACAGGCGCACACGCCCGAGAACACCTCGGCATGCCTCAGCACTCTCCAAGAAACGAGAAAAACCAAGGCAAAAAAAAAAAAATACACCAAAATTAGGACTAAAATCAAACACACATGGGGCCCGGAAGATTGATAACATCCCGGCATATATTCAAGGCAGTACGCCATGTTTTTTCCACCATTTTGTAAGTTTATTTCAATATTCATAAAGTTTATTGCTTTTTGTATCATTAGTAGTATTCCCTTGTGTGATGTGGTTTTATAAATATCACACACAACTGCTTCTGCTGTTTTCTTCACGTTTATGCTTCGTGTATGCACGTGAAGCCCTCGCACATCTTTTGAGCACCTGTACACATTTGGACACGCTCAAGGTGCTACATCGCGCGCTCAAACGCACTAGATCGCGCGCGCAAACGCGCTACATCACGCATATTAGGGATAAGAACGGACCGGGATAGGGACTGGACTGGTAATGTTTGCCCTATGCGGATACGGGACGGGACGGGATTACAGTTGCTAAATTCGTACTGCGAGGCGGAGACAATTTTCTAATTCCAGTTGTTATTTATCACTATTAAGCCTAATATTGAGCCTGATAATGCTAAAATAAAGTAAATAAACAACAACAACAAACTCATTATTAAAAGTAAATTACACTGTATGACCAAAATATTGTTGTTTCTTTACTTTATTTTAGCATTATTAGGCCTAATATTAGGCTTAATACTGATTTATTTCAATTATGCAATCATACGCGCGTATTACGCTAACGTAATGGACCCGGGACGGGTCGGGACCCGAAAATTGGTCCCGTTCTCATCCCTAACGCATATATATCGCAGACATATCGCGCCCACGACAAAGCACAAACCCATGGCAGTCACCAAAGAATATTTACGCCGCTTCCACGCACGTTTTATTTTCTCACAGGCCTCTACACATTTAACTTGCGCGCGCACTTGCTACGTGCTCGTGTGGTCACAATAAATACCTAATTTTCATTAAAATAACGAATGAACGAAATCACTTCAACCACACTTGCTACGGTCGACGCATCGACGGCGATTCGCATGCGTTACCCCAAATACCGATCAAAAATCGCAGAAAACACTAATCCCGACCCAAAAACCGCCAAAATTACCCTCAACACACCCCAACAACCTTCCACCACTTAAATTACACCGGAAAAAAAACAATTTCAAACCGAAAAATCAACAAAAAAGGCCAAAAAAATATTGCAAACAAAGAGAAAAGATCAATTATCGAGGCAAATCCCCACCACAAAACAACGCATCGCCGGTAAACACTTAAGCGTACAGTGCACAACACTACTGTTTATTTTCAATGATCCAATAAATAAAATTTGAAACAAAGTTGAGTGGAATTGTACGTTTCTTGTATATTAAAGTTTTTATTTTGTTTGTTTACACTTAATTTTTTTTTTCCATCATAGAATGGCGACTCGATACTTTTGTAGCTCGAATTCACTTCGTAAACGTAATCGGTGTTCATCACGCGTCAATGCGCTCGTGCAATAGTATAGGCGCGCATACGATTTGATGCGCGCAAAACTTGCAAAACTTGCACGGAATTTGGGCAATTTTTGACAATTTTCAGCAGATTTTTGCCTGTATTTGACAAATTTCAGAAGATTTTTGCCTATATTTGACAAATTTCAGAAGATTTCCTCAATCCTCAAACATTTGCTGAAATTTCTCATAAAATTTCTAAAATTAATTGAAATTTGTCTGAAATTTGTCTGCAATTTGTCAAATATTGTCAAAAATCCGTGGAAATTTGTCAAATACTGGCAAAAATCCATGTAAATTTGTCAAAAATTGCCATAATTCGGTGCAAATTGTGTTAGACATTGGAAAAATTTATTTTAACGCTTCCAACGCGCCAGTAAATCGCGCGTGCACACGCGTGGATTTTTCGTCATAGTTGGATGCGCGCAAACCTCACGTAACTTGCGCCAAAATTTGGCAATTTTTGACAAATTTCAGCAGATTTTTGCCAGTATTTGACAAATTTCCACTGATTTTTGACAATATTTGACCCAACAACTGCGCCACGTTCCAGGCGCCGGTTTAGGCATTTTAGACCCGTTTTAGACCGTTTTAGATGGCGAAAACGTTCTCTCCATCATTTTCTACCCCTGGGTGAGGTTTTCAGCGTTCATGATTGATGAAAAAGCTGTTTTCTAACTAGCTGTCCCATTGCTAGTTTTGGCGTCAGGTTTTAGCAACCTTCCGATCCGACTCTGTCGTCTGCACGACCTCCAAGACCGTTTTAGGGTTAATTTGAGTCAAATAATTCATTCTGGGATTGTTTTGGGTTTTTTACAAGTGTGTTTTTGTAGTTTTTATTGGTTTCAAACATTGTCAATTCTTTATACAAGTGTAACTTTCATTTCTCTGTATTTTGAGAACTTTGCATTGCAGCAAAGTTCATTTCTTGCCCCTTAATTATTGTGTAATTGTTGGTTTTCAAGCCCGTTTTTTAACAATAACTTTATTTGAAGTGCCTATTGTTTCAGGCACGTGCTTCCACGTGCCTTTTATTGTTGAGCAATTTCTTGGGCAGTTGCGCTCCTGTTGCTAGCATTACCGCGCGTTCTCCGCGCGCGTACTCGCGCGTTTCGCATCACACACATTCGGGTTCAATGGCCTATCGCGGCGGCACATTGTGTGGCATAGCGCGGCACGTTGCAATTACGTGACGTGGCACGTTGCTGTTACGTGACGCAATAGCCAGTATTTAAGCAGGGGATTCCATCATCGTTTACACAAATGCGCATTGCAACGTGGAGGCGCATTCGAGTCCTTTTCCCAAGCGTTGAAAAAGGACAAAACTCGTATTCGATTCGAAAGCGAATCGAATACGATTTTTGTCCTTTTTCAACGCAAAATTGTATTCGATTCGCTTTCGAATCGAATACGAGTTTTGCCCTTCTTCAACGCGAAATCGTATTCGACTCGTTTTCGAGTCGAATGCGAATTTTGCCCTTCTTCAACGCGAAATCGTATTCGACTCGCTTTCGAATCGAATACGAGTTTTGCCCTTCTTCAACGCGAAATCGTATTCGACTCGTTTTCGAGTCGAGTACGAATTTTGCCCTTCTTCAACGCGAAATCGTATTCGATTCGCTTTCGAATCGTATACGAGATGGTCGATTTTTGTTTCCCGGACTTTGATTCGTATTCGAGTTGTTACGAGTTCGTATTTTGATCGTATTCGTATTCGAATCGAATTCGAATCGTATTCGAATCGAATACGAATCGAATTCGAGTCGTATTCGAGATGGTCGATGATTTCCACTCGCTCGTATACGCGTTGTATACGAGCTCGTATTTTGATCGTAATCGTAAACGAATCGTTTACAAGTCGTATACAAGTTGTATACGACGTGTATACACCTCGTATACGAACGAAGTTTGTGAAAACACAATTTCCAAATAAGACGTATGTGACTACTATGTGTTTTCATGTCGTAGTAAGTATCCGGTGGATTTTCCAAACTTCGTTCGTATACGAGGTGTATACACGTCGTATACAACTTGTATACGACTTGTAAACGATTCGTTTACGATTACGATCAAAATACGAGCTCGTATACAACGCGTATACGAGCAAGTGGAAATCATCGACCATCTCGAATGCGACTCGAATACGATTCGAATACATCTCGAATACATCTCGAATACGAGTCGTACGAGTCAAAGTCCGGGAACGGGTCATCGACTATCTCGTATTCGAGTTGTTACGAGTTCGTATTTTGATCGTATTCGTATTCGAATCGAATTCGAATCGTATTCGAATCGAATACGAATCGAATTCGAGTCGTATTCGAGATGGTCGATGATTTCCACTCGCTCGTATACGCGTTGTATACGAGCTCGTATTTTGATCGTAATCGTAAACGAATCGTTTACAAGTCGTATACAAGTCGTATACGACGTGTATACACCTCGTATACGAACGAAGTTTGGAAAATCCACCGGACACTTACTACGACATGAAAACACATAGTAGTCACATACGTCTTATTTGGAAATTGTGTTTTCACAAACTTCGTTCGTATACGAGGTGTATACACGTCGTATACGACTTGTATACGACTTGTAAACGATTCGTTTAACCCTATGGCGCGCATGCGGATTTCGCGGAGTGCGAAAGGGACCCTATATTTAACATTACGGCGGCCTATACCTTGACCCCCTGTTCGCAGTCTCGTGGCGGATTCTGCGGATTTCACCTATTCGTACAATCCGCACGATCGCGCGTGTTTTATCATTCTTGGCAAACCGTTTTTTGAAAACGCGTTGTAACGCATCCTCAACTTTACAAATCTCGCTTAGCGCGATCGCGCTATAACGCTTCTTCGTGTCCAACAAAAACAGCCGATTAAAAACGAAACTTCGGGTTTCGCTAAAACGCGATTTTGATATCGGGAAGGGCACGTGACCACGTGGGTAAAAATAGAATCGAGTTTCGTGAAAACCTAATTTGGAGAAACGGCGTGGTGGTTTTGCGAAATATATCACATGTCACGTGATCGGACGTTGGATCTCGTACATAAACGTTCGTGCCTGGTCAAACCAGAGTCTTTAAAAAATATAAATGCATTTCCCGATCATAGGATTAATTTCGCGCCGTGTGCTCCAGTCATTAATTAGGTTATCTTCGTCGCAACTCGTCATAATAAAATTTTTACAGAAAATCAATCGTTTCGTATTTTATTTTCACTTTCCGGGAGTCTCGCGTCGTCGCAGTCGACGCGAGTCTCACCCAACGCGTTCTGCGGGTTCGGCGAGCGTTTTCAGATCGGGGCGGACCGTCTCGTATAGTACCGGGCGCGCCTCCCCAACTGACCGGTCGATGGTTATATAGTTTAAAATTTCCTCGACCGAGTAAACGGTCGATGCTTCAGCGTCCGGTCGATGATGTGGCATTTGTGCGCGTTCATCCCGTGTCTCTCAGACTGGCCTTCGGGCCGGTCAAAATAAATAAATAAATAAATAAATAAATAAATAAATAAATAAATAAATTGGCCGTAAAATTGGGGCAACTGGGGTCGCTGAGCGGCGGCGGTGGCGGCAGCAACGACAGCCCCGACGACTCGCCCCGAAAATAAGTTTCCGCGTCGGCATCCGTTCGTTCGTTCGTTCGTTTAAACGTGCGCGCGGTCGCGTGCATCCTACTCGTGTCTGACGTGGCGATCGGTACGGAGTAAAAAAAAATCACCCGAAAAAGGAAAGACGATTAAAATTTTAATTCTCCGGTCGTGGCACCGACTTTGCGGTCCGTGCTTTAACCGATAATTAGGTTATCTTCGTCGTAATTCGTTGGAATAAAAATTTTATAGAAAATGAGCCGTTTCGTATTTTATTTTCATCTTCCGGGGGTCTCGCGCCGTCGTTGTGGACGGGAGTCTTCCCGAACACGTTCGATGGGTTTTGCCAACACTTTCAGATCGAACTCGGGACTCGGGCCCGCCGCTCGGTCGAGCGGCGCACAGTACCCGCCGAGCGGCGCGGTATCCGATATAAAAGGACCCTTGCTTCGCCACGGTCTCAGACTGGCCTTCGGGCCGGTCAAAATAATAAATAAAAAAATAAATAAATAAGTCCGAAAATGGAACGTATCCGTCCCGACGAATAGATGCGGTTGGGGTCGTTGAGCGACGGCGGCGGCAGCGGCAGCCCCGACGACTCGCCCCGAAAATAAGTTTCCGCGTCGGCATCCGTTCGTTCGTTCGTTCGTTTAAACGTGCGCGCGGTCGCGTGCATCCTACTCGTGTCTGACGTGGCGATCGGTACGGTGTCTGACGTGGCGATCGGTACGGAGTAAAAAAAATCACCCGAAAAAGAAAGACTGTTAAAATTTTAATTCCCCCGTCGTAGAACTGGTTTCGCGGCTCGCCTTCCAACCGTTAATCATTTTATCTTCGTCGCGACAGATTCGAATAAAAGTTTTACAAAACAACCGTCGTTTTACATTTTTAAATCATTTCCCGGGGACCATGTACCGTCGCAGTCGACGCGAGTCCCGGTCATCGCATCCGATAGACTTTGCGGACGTTTTTCAGATCGAGACCGGAGTACCTGTTGAGTACCAATTGGCCGGTCGGTCGTTGGTGTGGTTCCGCCTCCCGAAATGTTCGTCGCCATTTTCTGTTGGTCGACTCGCCTACCATCCAATGGTCGGTCGGCGGGTCTCGGTCTCAGACTGGCCTTCGGGCCGGTCAAAAAAAAAAAAAAAATTAATAAATAAATAAATAAATAAATGACAGTTGGGCTCGTTGAGCGGTGGCGACGGCGGCGGCAACCCCGACGACTCGTCCCAAAAATAAGCTCCCACATCGACACTCATCCGTTAGTCTAAACCTCTTGACGTGCATTCTACTCGCGTCCGACAGATACGGTTCGTTGTGGGCATAGAAAACATCCGCACACCGATACGGCATGTTTCGACGTCGATGCGCGACCGCGAAGCCGAGTCCCCGACGACGTACATACTCGCACAAGCGCGTTCGCGCGCGCGATAGCGATATTGCGTGTGATGCGATGCCGATGAGCTCGACACGGTCTTTCGACGCGGGCGTCGATAATAATGTCCGGCAACGTGGATAAATGTCCGCAGAGTGCTTTGTGTTTATGGCAACGCACCGGGACGCAATTAACCAACCACTTACGAAAATTCAAAACATAATTGTTTAACAAAAGGAAACTCGTATAATGTTGAAACAATAAAGAAAACGCAAAATTCAGATTCAAATTTAGATTTGAATTAGGTCAGATTAGGCCAGGTTGTAGATCCACAGACTCTCGAGACGACAACAAGAAAATAAAAAGGATGCGTTTATCGTTTGTAGGTAGAATCTCGCGCCGAGTTAAATAAAAGTCTTTAAAAAATAGAAATCGATTTCCCGGTCGTAGAATTAATTTTGTGTCATGTGATCCAGTCATTAATTAGATTTTCGTGGTAGATGTTGCGTGAAACAAGATCGTGAACGTCTCAATTGGTTTACGATTTAAATTTCATCTCGCAATACACGCTGCACCAACGTAGTCGACGCGAGTTTATATCACTGCACTCGATGGGTTTTGTGAGCCTTTTTAGACCAATCGATCGTACAGCTTGTTTGCTAGTTTCCTTTCGAGGTCAGCGGTTAACTCTTTGCACTCTATGATGCTGTTGGATCCAACGGCGATACGCGTCTCCCGCCTGCCTCTCGGTCTCAGACTGGCCTTCGGGCCGGTCAAAAAAAAAAGAAAAAAATTAATAAATAGATAAATAAGTCGGGAACAAAACGCATCCATCCCGACGAATAGTGACAGTTGGGCTCGTTGAGCGGTGGCGAAGGCGGCGGCAACCCCGACGACTCGTCCCAAAAATAAGCTCCCACATCGACACTCATCCGTTAGTCTAGACCTCGTGACGCGCATTCTACTCGCGTCCGACAGATTCGGTTCGTTGTGGGCATAGAAAACGTCCGCACACCGATACGGCATGTTTCGACGTCGATGCGCGACCGCGAAGCGAAGTCCCCGACGGCGTACATACTCGCACGAGCGCGTTCGCGCGCGCGATAATGCGTGTGATGCGATGCTGATGTCCGTCAACGTGGATATATGTCCACAAAGTGTCCGGTGTTTATGGCAACGCACCAGGGCGCAATTAACTACCAACGAGAATTGAAAATGTAATTGTTTAATAAAAAGAAACTCGTATAATATTGAAACGATAATAAAAACGCAAAATTTAGATTCAAATTCAGATTCGAATTGGGTAAGATTAGGTCAGGTTAGACCCACAAACTCTGGGGGAGCGACACGAAAATGAAAAGGGCGCACCTATCGCTTATAGATGTCTGGCGATCGACAATGGGTGGACGATTAAAGTTTAAATTTCGGATCGTGGTATCGGTTTCGCGGTTCGTATTCCAATAGTTAATCACATTATCTTTGTACCAAACGACCGATACAAAAGTTTTGTAAAATATCCGCCGTTTTATATTTTAATTTCACCTTCCGGTTGCCACGCGCTGTCGTAGTTGGTGCGAATCTCCATCAACGCATTCGACGGGCTTCGAGAGTGATTCCAGTAATCCAGACCAATCCTGGCCCTCGCGGAAATCCGGAGGGTTTTGGTTTTCCGCGATTGTTTTACTCACTTCTGTGGTTTTTCTACTGTATGAGTTAATAGATGTTCTTTTGAACGTCTCTCTGTACAGAATACGGGGCAGCTGGCGCCGACAAGCACCGGCAGCCCCAAACAATTTGTTCAAAAATAAGCTTCTGCACGGGATTTCCATTTTTAACATTATGGTGTTTTTTTTTTTTATTGCCACCAAAGCGCGCTACCACCGCAAATTTTCCCGCGTTTGCCATGTACGCGCCGAAAACCACAGGCAATGAACTTTTCCACAAACTGAAAAACAAAATATATGGGTAAGCGCACATGGGCGAATAAAACAAGATTAGCCCAATTTCGGAATTTATTGGGTCGACGTTTTGTATTCACGCGTGACGGGGGCACCACATGTGGAAAACGCGCAAATCACGCGCGAATCACGCGCGTCTACGCACATTGGAAACTTAGTATTAACGTTCGTTTCGAGTTAAATAAAAACGACGACCGTGACGAGGACCACAAAGACGGCGATAGCAGGATTCGTCGGAACAACGAGGATTGCCAACGAGAGAGACCCGTTCATTTGCCGACGCTCCATAGTTCAAACTTAAATCGTTCTCGGACTGCCACCAGATGTCACATCAGCCGCTCACGACATACACACACTTTGGTTCGGCAGCTTATATCAAACGCGCGCGTTTCATCTTCCGTCTGATCCTCACTGCCACCTCGTGTTCGTTGGTAAGTAAGTTTGATGCTTTGTGTGATTTCTCGGTCAATGGACCACGCCCACCTCCCTCTCTCTCTCTCTCTCTCTCTCTCTCTCTCTCTCTCTCTCTCTCTCTCTCTCTCTCTCTCTCTCTCTCTCTCTCTCTCTCTCTCTCTCTCTCTCTCTCTCTCTCTCTCTCTCTCTCTCTCTCTCTCTCTCTCTCTCTCTCTCTCTCTCTCTCTCTCTCTCTCTCTCTCTCTCTCTCTCTCTCTCTCTCTCTCTCTCTCTCTCTCTCTCTCTCTCTCTCTCTCTCTCTCTCTCTCTCTCTCTCTCTCTCTCTCTCCAATTTATTTTCAGTTGTTTACTCGTCTCACAAACAAAAGGAAAATGGCGGAAGCACCACAAGAGGAGGGTGGCGGCAGGTCATACTCCTGCGCTCTATGCGATGATAAACACCCCGATAGTAAGAAACGTTTATTTATTTACTTATTATTTTATATCTTTTATTCCATATGTTTTATTTATTTTATATACATAAATATTTTTTAATTTTATTTTAATTTTTTTTTTTCTTTTTCTTCCCCCCCCCCCCCCCGCCCCACGTGCCTCAGGACCGGACGGATTCTTCTGCGTCGACGTCTTTCGCCACCAGCGACAGCGACACAACATCCACAAGGACGCGAATGATTTCGTCCGAGGGCTGTTGAAAAAATTCTCGCGCGAGCCCGTCTGTCTGGCATCGGTGAGTGTCCAATTATCCTCTTCACTCACACACTAGTTAACTAATTCGTATTTTTATTTTTTCCCCTTTCTTCTTAGGCGTTGAAACGAGTGCACCGACTCAACGGGCGACGCTGTCCGTTTTGTGCGGAGACGCCCTCTCCCGGGGATCTCGTCACTCATTGGGCGGAGGCACACGATTACCAAGCGCCCGCCGGAAATGATGGAGGTGGCGTCAATGAACATTAGTTTTTATTTAATTTTATTTTTTTCTCATAATTTGCATTGTCCGACTCTTCCCCATTTGCTTTTATTTTTTTTTTACAAAAAAAAAAAAAAAAAAATCCACATTAATCATCTTTATTGTTATCATTATTACAAATACACGATCAATTTTTTCTTATCCCGCGTCTTCTTTGCCAGACTCTCGATTCTTTCTCTGAGCTTCGTCACCGTCTCCTTCGTTTTCTTCTGGTATGACTCTTACCACACCCACACGGACTAACGCGCTCACCACTGAACCCGACAAAAGAACATCTCCATCTGGGAGCGTCTCGATCCACATGGAATCGTCTCTGTTGCGTCCCTTCTTTCGCTCCTCCTCCTCTCGTTCCTCCTCCTTCGTCACTCTTCGAAGTATAAGATCCACCGTCTTCAACCTACCCGTCGGCGCACGCGGAGTGGAAGCGGTGGACGACTGGAAAAGGAAAGGGGGAAAAAAAATAAACGAAAAAAAGAATAAATAATAGGAATCTCAACGGGATACCCCTTTAACTGGCGTCGTATTCCCCGTCTCAAAAGGGCGCTTCGGCGTCTGCGGCGTTCTTGGTGACGATGGTTGCGATTGCGGCGACTGTGGTCGGGTCGGTGCCTCATTCCCGGCGATGATTGACATCTGTAAAGAGAGAAATAAATAAATAAATAAATTAAATTAAATTAAATTAAAATAAATTAAATTGAGATACGAACGCGAAGAGAGGAGGAGAGAAAGGAGACCGAAACACGAACGAGAGAGGAGCGTTACAGTTTCACCGTATAGCGGGTAATTGATTGATTGATAGCGCGTTGTACGAAATGAATTATCTCCAAACAAACACCCATTTGTTTATTTATTTGTTAATCTCGCTCGTTCGCTTAATTTTATAAAATTCATTAAACTCATTTGTACATTCATCAAATTGATCGTTTCGTTTAGCGATGAAAACAACGACAATTCAGATGTTCACGCGGGCAACATGGCGTATACGTGCGTTTTGTGCACGCAAAATGTGAATACGGCCAATTGACAAAATAACAATTCATAGACAGAGATTTAACAACTCACCTCTGTGGACGAAGCGCATGGTGCGTCCATTTTGACGAATGAACCGACACGACACCCGGTGATAACAATGGCGGTGGTAACACGTGACGGGTCACACTTCTAATTAAATAATAATAATAATAATAATAACAATAATAATAATAATAATAATAATAATAATAATTTATAAAAATGACAAGTCGAAAACAAGCTATTCACGGGGTTTCGCGGATTGTCGCCAGAATGCGCCACCGCCGCGGATTTTCCAAGTTTGACATGTAGGTGTCGAATATTATGATTAACGAACTTTTCCACGTTAAAATTAAAAAAAACAAAATATACGGTTAGACGCATATAGATAGATAAAACATGATTAATCTGGTTCCGGAATTTATTGGGTCACTTTTTAACGCGGGAAACGTCAAGTGATCGCATCGGACGAACATTTTGGTATCCATTAAAGGACACGAGTTCCACCGGGCTGCGCAGTGGTTCCGAGTAATTACATCACAGGTCGCGTGACCGGACGTTTGATCCAACACGCTAAACGTTCGTGTCTAGTTGAATAAAAGCCTTTACGATGGCGCGCCGTGCATCGCGGAAT
Source organism: Strigamia acuminata (assembly GCA_949358305.1). Lineage (NCBI taxonomy): Eukaryota > Metazoa > Arthropoda > Chilopoda > Geophilomorpha > Linotaeniidae > Strigamia > Strigamia acuminata. The sequence continues at coordinate 16,301,549 of OX442317.1, read as the reverse complement.
GGAATTTAAACCATAGACCAGTTTAAGCGTTCACAATCTCATTTCACGCGACATCTATCGTGATAATCTGATTAATGGTTGGGGTACACGGTGTGACGTAATTACTCAGAATCGTCACGTTAAAAAACAAAACGAAATGGGTGGATGGATGGGAATTTTTATTTCAGTCAGTTTTATTTACTCGCCTAAAAAAGAAAAAAAGAAAAAAAAAGAAAGAAAAAAAAAGAAAAAAAAAAAGGAAAAAGGATAACAACGAATACGACGATTGGTCGAGTGGACGGAGATACCCGCCGCGTGGAACCGTGTGCCGAGAGGATGGAGACAGACAGCCGCCATGTTTCCGGATTATGTCACTTGGTGTCGCTCTATGCATCGATAGTGATCACGCGCGGGACAGACAACGTCGTGTTTCCATCTTCCAAAAAGTGAGTAGTTGACCGTTCTACCGTCACATTTATCAGTCAATCGATCGACAAATTGAAAAAAAAAACAACCCTCGATTACCTCTACGCCTCTCTCGACAACGTATCAATTAACACGCGCGTGCAAACACGAACGCCTGCATTGGTTCGGTCGGGCACCGCTCGCTCGCTCATTTGACAGACTCGTGACTTGAAATTTTTTATTTTTTCTTAGCCGTTATTTTATTTTCCTTTGCATTCGACTTTAATTTAATTTCTATGTTCCAGACGATGAACAAAAACGAGAAAAACGACCACAACAACGACGGCGATGATGCAAGGTGAGAGATTCGACCGACCGGTTTCGATCGATCGTTCGTTTATCCGTTTCTTCATTTCTTTATTTCTTTGTTTATTCAGTTGTCAGCCAATTGATCCGCCCCAGTCGTCATCGTGGCAGTGGACCGAACCCGGTCACATTCGACCCATCATGCGGGTTGCGCCATTCCAGCGCGCGACTCCGGAACCGATGTAATTCGGTCAAACGTCTCGTTTGATTTATTTATTCATTTATTTATTTATTTATTTATTTATTTATTTTTTAAGCCATCCTCGCGGACGTTCCGTACTGTTTGTTCGCTTCGCGGGCGCCCAGTTGATGGGACCGGGACGTCCGATGCCGATGTGAGTTAATTCGATTCAACGTTTTGTTTTTGTTTTTGTTTCGTTTTGTTTCACCGATTGGTTGGTTTGATTCGAATTGATTTATTTATTTATATTTATTTTATTTTATTTTCTATTTTTCAAGTCAATCCCGCGGGCGCGCCAGGATGCTAGCGCGTTTCGCGGCCACCGAACCGATGTTGCCAGGGCGTCCGGCGTCGAGGTAATTAATTCGGTTCAACGTTTCAATTTGTCCGCCCGTCCATCAGTTTGTTCACTTAGTTTATTCAATTTGATCTCTTCCTCAGTGACCCACAACCAGGCGCGTAATCGGCGATGTGACGAGTCGATTGTGAATCTTTTTTTATTTTATTTTTCTATTTTTCGTTTTTATTTTGTAAACAATAAAAACACTCAACTTTTATCATAGAATTTGAAAAGTTTGACAATTTCTTATTAAATTTTGAATTGGAGTGTGGGGGGAGCAATGGTCGAAACGTCGTTACGGGGAACCAGATGGAAATGTTAGCGATAAAGTCGTTCAAAGTCATAAAATCGGTGTCGATTTTTACGAGGCGTTGGGGACGGTTGGAACTCGAGTCAACCAATGGACACGTCGATGCCACTCCGTTGTAAAATGCCACACACAGACACACACGTGCACGCGCGAAACATCAACAATAAAGCTCGTAAAACGACACAAATTGTCGAGTGAATAAGCGAATTGGGTTCTCCATTTCGACGATGATTGCCGGGGAGTAATTCGATCCTCCCCCTCTATCGTCGTTCGTCACCCATTGAATTTCGGTCACTGCATCCGATGGATCTACTAACACCTTCAGACCAACCGGGACTGATTCGAGCCCTCGCGGAAATCCGGGGGGTTTCGGTCACAAAAGTCTGCATTCGGGTTGCGCAACCACTCTATTGTTCAGTCGTTGGTCAGCCGGGGCAGTTGGCACCGACGAGCGTCGACAGTCCCAACAAATTCTTCCAAAATAAACTCTCACATCGACATCACAACGTTCCGCCGGTACAAACAAACAAACAGTTATGAAAAACACTTGGTTTATCTATTTATTTATTTATTTATTTGTCCGTTCGTTTACACACACTCTCTTTGCACATGACAGATTCGGCATCTGGTCGTAGAAAATTTCAATATTTTGATGCAACACGTTCTGGTGTCAGTGCGCGATCGTGAGCGAAGTCCTCGACAATGTGCTCGCATGAGCGTGTCTTTGTTTGCCATGCACACGCGTGAACGCATTCCCACGCGCGATAATATGCGAGGTGCGATGTATGTAAGCGCGACATGGATTTTTGACACCGGCATCGATAATAATGTTCACCAACGTGGATAAATGTCCGAAGGTGTCCGGTGCTTATGGCAACGCACCGGGACGCAGTTAAATAGCAAGTAGAATTAAAAATATAATTGTTTAATAAAAGGAAACTCTCATAATGTTGAAACGATAAAGCAAACGCAGAATTCAGATCCAAACTCAGATTCGAATTAGGTCAGATTAGGCCAGGTTATAGATCCACAAACTCCCGAGACGCGACAAGAAAATGAAAAGGACGCGTTTATCACTTATAGGTGCCTGGCGATCGACAACGAGCGGACGATTAAAGTTTAAATTTCGGATCTTGGAACCGGTTCCGCGGTTCGTATTCCAATGATTAACGAGATTATCTTCGTAGCAACCGACTGGAACAAAAGTTTCGTAAAATATCCGCCGTTTCATATTTTAATTTTATCTTCCAGAGTTGACGTCCCGTCGGAGTCGACGCGAGTTCTAATCACCGCGTCCGCTGCATTTTGCGAAAGCCTTCATATCGAGAGCAGAGCGAGGGGCCGTCGTCGCTCGGTCGAGCGGCACAGTACCCACCGAGTGGCGCGGTACCCGAGTTCTTCTGGCGCCAGTGCCTATATGTGTCACATTTGCACGCCCCTCTCGGTCTCAGACTGGCCTTCGGGTCGGTCAAAATAATAAATAAATGAATCGGAAATAGAACGCACCCGTTCTCGCTCGGTCTACCGGCGAATGGGAGCAGTTGGGGCCGTTGAGCGGCGACGACAGCAGCCCTAACGACTCGTCCCGAAAATAAGTTTCCGCACCGACATCCGTTCGCTTATTTAAACCCCATGACGCGCGCGTGGTTGCCTGCATTTTTCGGCTTGTTTCGACACGTTTCGACGTCGACGCGCGACCGTGAGCAAAGTTCTCAGCAACATATGGACATGAGTGTGTCTTTGCTCGCGATCTACGACGCGCGATAATGCACGTGATGCGATGGGGGTGAGCGCGACACGGGTTTTTGGCGCGGGCGTCGGTAATGATGTCCGTCAACGTGGATATATGTCCACAAAGTGTCCGGTGTTTATGGCAACGCACCAGGGCGCAATTAACTACCAACGAGAATTGAAAATGTAATTGTTTAATAAAAGGAAACTCTCATAATGTTGAAACGATAAAGCAAACGCAGAATTCAGATCCAAACTCAGATTCGAATTAGGTCAGATTAGGCCAGGTTATAGATCCACAAACTCCCGAGACGCGACAAGAAAATGAAAAGGACGCGTTTATCACTTACAGGTGCCTGGCGATCGACAACGAGCGGACGATTAAAGTTTAAATTTCGGATCTTGGAACCGGTTCCGCGGTTCGTATTCCAATGATTAACGAGATTATCTTCGTAGCAACCGACTGGAACAAAAGTTTCGTAAAATATCCGCCGTTTCATATTTTAATTTTACCTTCCAGAGTTGACGTCCCGTCGGAGTCGACGCGAGTTCTAATCACCGCGTCCGCTGCATTTTGCGAAAGCCTTCAGACCGAGAGCAGAGCGAGGGGCCGTCGTCGCTCGGTCGAGCGGCACAGTACCCACCGAGTGGCGCGGTACCCGAGTTCTTCTGACGCCAGTGCCGATAGGTGTCCCTTTTGCACGCCCCTCTCGGTCTCAGACTGGCCTTCTGGTCAGTCACAATAACAAATCAAAAATAAGCTACACAACTGACAAAATTTATGATTAAAATGCTGATTAAAAATGTAATAATATTGTTGCCAAATAACTGACGACTATAAATAAATTTTCCACATTGAAATTGTCCGTAAAATCCGAAGTAAAATTCATCGGAGGAAATTATACCTGTGCACCTCGCTGCGCGGTATCTGCGCATGCGCATTTACGATTTAACGCAAACTTTAAATTAATCCCAGAATCCATCATTGTTCGCAATTGTGATTGCGTCTGGAATTGTGTGCTATTTTAATTGTAAATTTTAATATTTCAATAATCTCAAATCAAACTGAAAAAAAAAAAAAAAAAAAAATATTCATTTCATTAAATTCTGATTGTCGCCCCTCTCGACCACGTTGCGTTCATTATCACGCATTAGGGCGCGCTCAAACGCGCGTACCATTAGAGGCGACGCGTTTGCGTTGGTGCACTGATGTGCGCTTCTCTCGCGGGTGGGCGCAAAGAAATGGAGAGGAAAAGAGAAAACGTAAAGAAGAGAATGGAAAGAATCCTCTCTTTATTTTTTTTTATTTCTTTATTTATTTATTTATTTTTTTTCTTAATTTCTAATTTGTGTCACCGAGTGTCGCGTCGTATTCTCGCGTCTTTGCAGCGAGCGACGGGCTAAAGCTTTCCTACCATACCGCGCTTTGCTTCGCGCACTTGTACGCATTGGTTCATTCGCTATATCGAGTTTCGTTTGCACGGTAAGCAAACCTAGTCAATTTTCAAAATAGAAAAAGGGGAAGAATCTCCAACAATTTGACCGACTCGTCAATTAAACCGACCGACCAACTAACTAAATGAACCAGAACGGGTCGATGCGCGAGCACGGGCGGGAATCCCCGTGGTTACACCACTATCACCGCCATTTTGTTCTCGATCTCTATCCAATTTTAGTTTTGCAGTCGGACTCACGATTTTGTCAGTTTTTCGTTTTTCATTTATTCGTTTAAATTCTTTCTCTTTTTCCTCGATGGTAGACGCAACAAGACGAGATGTCGACGTCGGCCATCGAGGATCGACCACGAGGCAATATCCAGTTAATAGTGGGCCCGATGTTTGCAGGGAAAACAACTGAACTCTTGAGGCGCCTAGAAGGAGAAGAAGCGTTGTTATTGAAGCCCAAAATCGACAACCGCCACATTCCCGGAGAAATCGTCGCTCGTGACGGAAAATCGAGAGCGGCGCGCGCCGTCGAAAACCTCGCGGAAGCCCGAAGACAATCCGAAAATTTCGGGATTATCGGGATTGACGAGGGCCAGTTTTTCGAGGACTTGGTACAATTCTGTCAAGAAATGGCAGAGAAAGGAAAGACTGTGGTAATCGCGGCCCTCGATGGGGATTTCAAGTTGAACCCGTTCGGTCAAGTCTGCGATTTGCTCCCGAAATCAGAGCACATCGTGAAGCTGAAGGCAACGTGCTACCGGTGTCGAGGGGAAGCCGCGTTCACGAAGCGGACGTCGGGCGAAGAAGACGTCGTGGTGATAGGGGGTGCCGAGAAATACGCCCCCACGTGTCGCGCGTGTTTCGCAAATTGTTCACCAATCGGCTAACTAACAAACCGGTCGTGTCGTTTTTAACACCGATAGATTCATTCGAATTAAATTTTTTTTTTTTTTGCGATCAAATAAACCCAATCAATCGTGGCCACTTATCTCAAATTCAATTTTTATTTAAATTATAAACCACAAACGAACAAAATACAATAAAAAATGAAAAATTACGCCGATGGCGCTACGTTTGATAACGATGTCCCACTAAGAGGAAGAAAAAAAAATATATGTATATATATATATATCAAACAAACAAACAAACAAACAAACAAACAAACAAACAAACAAACAAAAAAAAAAAAAAAGAATGATAAAAAGAATAATTAATTAACTAACTGGACAGGTAGATATAGCGCGACGAACTGGTGGCGGTCGCGGGTGACTGGTGACTGGTAACTGGTGACGAACGGGTTGCAACCACCAAACTGGTAGCAAGTTGTGCAGAATTGAAACACATAGTTTCGGGTGGATCTTGGGATATCCGACCACCCATGCGTCGGTGGTGTTGGGCGATCCCGCGCGTGGCGCCTGTTGCATTGGAAATTATTGGCACGCATAGGTGGCAACCATGGTAAGTTACTATGGAAAAAAAAAAAAATGATTAATCAAATCGCGACCGACGAATCGACCATAAATTGCTTTACTCACTCTGGCACATAGCGCCTCGGCCCGAAGAATATGTTATTACCAAATTCCCCGGGCCGCACATAGATGGTCTGCGGCGACCTCGTCGAAGGTGGCGATCGCGACGAACCCCTTAAAAATAAAATAAAAATAAAATAGAATGAAATAAAAAGTGTCAAATAAATAAAACCAATCGATCGACCAATCACTCTCACCTTGTGCCCGGGCGCATTTCACCCCAAATGATGGGGTTATTCACGTTCTTTTTCCCAAACGACAATCGCGATGGGCCCCTTAAAAATAAAATAAAAATAAAATGAAATAAAATAAAATGTGTCGAATAAATAAAACCAATCGATCGACCAACCACTCTCACCTCGTGCCCGGGCGCATTTCACCCCAAATGATGGGGTTATTCACGTTCTTTTTCCCAAACGACAATCGCGATGGGCCCCTTAAAAATAAAATAAAAATAAAATGAAATAAAATAAAATGTGTCGAATAAATAAAACCAATCGATCGACCAACCACTCTCACCTCGTGCCCGGGCGCACTTCACCCCAGATGACGTTCTTTCCGTTCTCCATCTGAAATGTAAAAATTAGATTACCGTAAATTAAATACAAACGAGAATTGAACAGCAAAACACAATCAATGAAAAGGAAAGGAAGGTGAATAAAACCACAGATCAATCAAACAATGATAAACCGAATTATTCTCTTTTCATTTCTGGCAAGCGAGAATATGGCGACGAATTCCGCGCCTCTCCACGCTTCCACTCGTTTAGACACAAGCGGACGAATGGTCGGATTGTTGAAACAATTGTTGTCGTTGTCAATTGGTTGATTGGTAGATAGATAGATAGATAGATAGATAGATAGATTGATAAATAGATAAACGGCATAAATACTTTCAACTTGCTCAGCAGCGAAGCACGTGGCGGCGCGGAATCAGCGGTCAGGTATGGCGGATTTCGATAACGACGCTGCTTGGTGAGCGGAGTTACAAAAAAATAAAAATTTGAAAGCATCGTGAAACAAATAGATGAATAAACAAATAAACATAAATATATAAATAAACAAATAAATAAATAAAATAGACAAAAATAAACAAACAACGTCGCATCACGCGCGGGATTCCATGGTTGTCGCCAGATGCCGCGTCGAATCACTCGCGCGCTCGCCATCAGTAGTGTGGACCCCGTGTCGTGAACAAGTGAACAAGTGGAACGATTAGAGGTAAATTAACCATTTTCCCGGTAAACACTCGTCAGTTGGCGTTTTTACACGCGGTTCGCGGCCCTGGACTGCATTGCTTTTTGCGGCAGGTGAGCGTCGGGACCGCGGTGCCGTTTTAAAACCGAGACGGTATCGTGTACCAGGGCCACGGTACTTTGAAAAACTCGTGTAACGCGAACCGACTTTGTCGTACAACGAGAAAATACAAGATTCTCACTTTTTCTCGGTTTTGCTTTCATTTGATTAATTCTTATGTTACGTTTCAATGCAATTTATCTCATTTCAGAAAACTACAAGACACGAATAAAAAGAAGATTTTTTCGTCTGTTTCTTATTGCATGGTGGGTTAAGCCTATATATAAGATTTTTCTCATTTAATTAGAAATAAACAAAAAAAAAAAAAAAAAAAAAAAAAAAATCTTCTTTTTATATGTGTCTCGCAGACTTCTGAAATAAGATAAATTGTATTGAAACCAAAGGTAAGAATTAACCAAATGGAAGTAAAACCGAGAAAATACGAGAACTTCGTATTTTCTCGTGTTTTCTCGCATTGTTCCGCGGTAGGCATCAAATGTACCACGTCCAACACGTACATGTACGCGCGTAGACTTGCGCGAACAATATGTGCGCGGATGTTTTATTCGACGTCCCACGTTTTGGTTCTTTTTGTTGCGATTTTAATTTTTATCTTTTTTTTCACATCGAAGAAAATATGGAAAAAGGAAAGAGAGGAGAAAAGCCGTCCACAAAGTCGCACCTGTCACCCGTCGTCCTTTTGGAACGCATCGACTTCATGGAGGCGTGGAGCCACACGCCAAACTTGAGCGCCGCCAGTAGTTCCGTGCATGATGCACGCGAGCGAAAAACTAATGATCCCACGAAGATCAAGGGGGTATGTGTCCCATTCCGATATTTACTCTTTTGTCTTTTTTATTTGACCTTTTTTTTTTTTTTATTTTTTTTTTTATTTTTATTCGTTCTTTTCTCTCTTTCTCCAGTCGCTCGGTCGAAGACAGACGAAGGTCCAGGAGACGACAATGGCGGCGACGGAGGAAAGGGTCGAAAAAATGATGGAGGGACTAGAGGAGAGAATTGAGGAGTTGATAGACAGGACGGAACAAAGACTCAAGAAAATGGTGAAGGCGACGATGGAGGAATTTGAGAAAACATTTGAAGAAGCAGAGGAAAAATGGTGGAAGGCGATGGAGGGAACGATGGGTTGGATAGAGGATGTCGTTGACGACGATGATGACGAAGGCGCTGAAGAGGCAATTGGTGGTTCCGATCTTTCGATGGAATTATAAGAGGAGACGGTTTATTCCCACTCTCGTTTGTTTGTTTGTTTGATTGATTTAGTTTTTGTTTTTGTTTTTAATTTTATTTATTCATTTATTTTTTTTTTTTTTTCAATTGTCAAAGATGTGACACAACTCTTATGGGATAAAAACAACAATCCCCCATCTCATTGTCTCGTATTGTTTGTTTATATTGCGTATATTTTGTTTCTCATTGTAAAAAAAACATCTCATCGGGTGATTAAATATACGTCTTTATTTTATTTATTTTATTTATTTATCTGTTTCTCTTCTTTTCTATATTTTAGCACAATTTATAATCGACCCAGAGTGGTCGAGTGGGCAGGACTACCTGCCGCATGGAGCCGTGGACTCTGGGTTCGAGTCTCGCTTCCGCGATCTTACGTTTGCTTTGTGCAGAAAAAAGGAAAGAAAGAGACTGACTGACTGCTGGGCGACAATGATGATGGTCCGAGAAATTCAACCCTTCTTTATTTTGTTTTAATTTTTATCCTATCTATCTATCTATCTATCTATCTAATTTTTTTTTTTTTTAATTTAAAACAATTACCGTCAGAGTGCGTTACCGTCGGAGATTTTTTCGTGATTGCCGTGCGCGCGAGAAAAATTGCAACCGACAAACTTTCCCACATTGAAATTGGAAAACAAAATATATGGGGAGATCCACGTAGACAAGTAAATCAAGATTAACTTGGTTTCGGAATTTATAGGACACCTTTTAACGCGGGAAACGCAAAAATCCGCATCGAATGGACACTTTGGCGTCCATCGAAGGGCACGGCTTACGTCGGGTGGCGTGGCGGTTCTGGGAAATTACATTACAGGCCACGTGACCAGGTACAAAGTCCTGCGCACAAACGCTCGAGCGGAGTTGAATAAAAGTCCTTGAAATATATAAATCGATTTATCGACAGTGGAACTAATTCCACGACGAGTGCCCCAACGATTAATTAGATTATCGAATTGGGTGCCGTCTGAGTCGAAGATCGCGAACGCCCCGATCGGTTTACCATTTTAATTTCAACTCGCAGTACACGTTGCACCATCGTAGACGATGCGAGTTTGTATAATCGCGTTCGACGAGTTTGCATACACTTTGAATTCGTTCGCTTCGAGCCATCATGGAGATCCGAGGGTTTCGGTCGAAATTTCCTGAATCGATTTGAAACGGTATTTCCCACCCACGGGTGTTCTGCTCCACCACGAACATTCCGGCGACCATTGCGGCGACCATTGCGGCAACGAGCGCCTCACCTACGGTGAATGCGGGGCAGCTGGCACCGACGAGTGTCGGCAGCCCCAACAACTTGTTCCAAAATAAGCCCACAGACAGACACACCTATAAAGCGTGTTTATTTCAAATAATTGTGCAAAAACACCCATTTAACCTTTTCGCGGATTGGCTTCCGTGAAATCCGCATTTCGGGGGCGACTATTCTGGGGATTCCGGGTGGACCAAACTCTTCCGGAAAACGTCCGGGGTGGTGTTGGGAGTGTCAATAGACTGTTTTGTGTCAAGGTTGTCAATTTTCATGTGAGTATTGGAAGGTTCATTTCTGCACATTCTCATGTATTTTTTTTCACAGGAGCGACAAGGAGCGATGAAGCGGGATCGAGCGAGAGTGGGTAAAATAAACTGGTTTACGTCTCCAATGCGCGTTCAAGATGGAATACGAACTCGGAATCGACTCCAACACGCGTTCGCGTGACATACGGACGCATTCACGACCCAGATCAAAAAATGATCTCGTATTCGACTCGTTTTCGAGTCGAATGCAAATTTTGCCCTTCTTTGACGCGAAATCGTATTCGACTCGTTTTCGAGTCGAATGCGAGTTTTGCCCTTCTTCAACGCGAAATCGTATTCGACTCGTTTTCGAGTCGAATGCGAATTTTGCCCTTTCTCAACGCGAAATCGTATTCGACTCGTTTTCGAGTCGAATGCGAGTTTTGCCCTTCTTCAACGCGAAATCGTATTCGACTCGTTTTCGAGTCGAATGCGAATTTTGCCCTTCTTCGACGCGAAATCGTATTCGACTCGTTTTCGAGTCGAATGCGAAATCGTATTCGACTCGTTTTCGAGTCGAATGCGAGTTTTGCCCTTCTTCAACGCGAAATCGTATTCGACTCGTTTTCGAGTCGAATGCGAATTTTGCCCTTTCTCAACGCGAAATCGTATTCGACTCGTTTTCGAGTCGAATGCGAGTTTTGCCCTTCTTCAACGCGAAATCGTATTCGACTCGTTTTCGAGTCGAATGCGAATTTTGCCCTTCTTCAACGCGAAATCGTATTCGACTCGTTTTCGAGTCGAATGCGAATTCGTATTCGACTCGTTTTCGAGTCGAATGCGAATTTTGCCCTTCTTCAACGCGAAATCGTATTCGATTCGCTTTCGAATCGTATACGAGATGGTCGATTTTTGTTTCCCGGACTTTGATTTGTATTCGAGTTGTTACGAGTTCGTATTTTGATCGTATTCGTATTCGAATCGAATTCGAATCGTATTCGAATCGAATACGAATCGAATTCGAGTCGTATTCGAGATGGTCGATGATTTCCACTCGCTCGTATACGCGTTGTATACGAGCTCGTATTTTGATCGTAATCGTAAACGAATCGTTTACAAGTCGTATACAAGTCGTATACGACGTGTATACACCTCGTATACGAACGAAGTTTGTGAAAACACAATTTCCAAATAAGACGTATGTGACTACTATGTGTTTTCATGTCGTAGTAAGTGTCCGGTGGATTTTCCAAACTTCGTTCGTATACGAGGTGTATACACGTCGTATACGACTTGTATACGACTTGTAAACGATTCGTTTACGATTACGATCAAAATACGAGCTCGTATACAACGCGTATACGAGCGAGTGGAAATCATCGACCATCTCGAATGCGACTCGAATACGATTCGAATACATCTCGAATACATCTCGAATACGAGTCGTACGAGTCAAAGTCCGGGAACGGGTCATCGACTATCTCGTATTCGAGTTGTTACGAGTTCGTATTTTGATCGTATTCGTATTCGAATCGAATTCGAATCGTATTCGAATCGAATACTAATCGAATTCGAGTCGTATTCGAGATGGTCGATGATTTCCACTCGCTCGTATACGCGTTGTATACGAGCTCGTATTTTGATCGTAATCGTAAACGAATCGTTTACAAGTCGTATACAAGTCGTATACGACGTGTATACACCTCGTATACGAACGAAGTTTGTGAAAACACAATTTCCAAATAAGACGTATGTGACTACTATGTGTTTTCATGTCGTAGTAAGTGTCCGGTGGATTTTCCAAACTTCGTTCGTATACGAGGTGTATACACGTCGTATACGACTTGTATACGACTTGTAAACGATTCGTTTACGATTACGATCAAAATACGAGCTCGTATACAACGCGTATACGAGCGAGTGGAAATCATCGACCATCTCGAATGCGACTCGAATACGATTCGAATACATCTCGAATACATCTCGAATACGAGTCGTACGAGTCAAAGTCCGGGAACGGGTCATCGACTATCTCGTATTCGAGTTGTTACGAGTTCGTATTTTGATCGTATTCGTATTCGAATCGAATTCGAATCGTATTCGAATCGAATACTAATCGAATTCGAGTCGTATTCGAGATGGTCGATGATTTCCACTCGCTCGTATACGCGTTGTATACGAGCTCGTATTTTGATCGTAATCGTAAACGAATCGTTTACAAGTCGTATACAAGTCGTATACGACGTGTATACACCTCGTATACGAACGAAGTTTGGAAAATCCACCGGACACTTACTACGACATGAAAACACATAGTAGTCACATACGTCTTATTTGGAAATTGTGTTTTCACAAACTTCGTTCGTATACGAGGTGTATACACGTCGTATACGACTTGTATACGACTTGTAAACGATTCGTTTACGATTACGATCAAAATACGAGCTCGTATACAACGCGTATACGAGCGAGTGGAAATCATCGACCATCTCGAATACGACTCGAATTCGATTAGTATTCGATTCGAATACGATTCGAATTCGATTCGAATACGAATACGATCAAAATACGAACTCGTAACAACTCGAATACGAGATAGTCGATGACCCGTTCCCGGACTTTGACTCGTACGACTCGTATTCGAGATGTATTCGAGATGTATTCGAATCGTATTCGAGTCGCATTCGAGATGGTCGATGATTTCCACTCGCTCGTATACGCGTTGTATACGAGCTCGTATTTTGATCGTAATCGTAAACGAATCGTTTACAAGTCGTATACAAGTCGTATACGACGTGTATACACCTCGTATACGAACGAAGTTTGGAAAATCCACCGGACACTTACTACGACATGAAAACACATAGTAGTCACATACGTCTTATTTGGAAATTGTGTTTTCACAAACTTCGTTCGTATACGAGGTGTATACACGTCGTATACAACTTGTATACGACTTGTAAACGATTCGTTTACGATTACGATCAAAATACGAGCTCGTATACAACGCGTATACGAGCGAGTGGAAATCATCGACCATCTCGAATACGACTCGAATACGATTCGAATACATCTCGAATACATCTCGAATACGAGTCGTACGAGTCAAAGTCCGGGAACGGGTCATCGACTATCTCGTATTCGACTCGAAAACGAGTCGAATACGATTTCGCGTTGAAGAAGGGCAAAACTCGTATTCGACTCGAAAACGAGTCGAATACGATTTCGCGTTGAAGAAGGGCAAAACTCGTATTCGACTCGAAAACGAGTCGAATACGATTTCGCGTTGAAGAAGGGCAAAACTCGTATTCGACTCGAAAACGAGTCGAATACGATTTCGCGTTGAAGAAGGGCAAAACTCGTATTCGACTCGAAAACGAGTCGAATACGATTTCGCGTTGAAGAAGGGCAAAACTCGTATTCGACTCGAAAACGAGTCGAATACGATTTCGCGTTGAAGAAGGGCAAAACTCGTATTCGACTCGAAAACGAGTCGAATACAATTTTGCGTTGAAAAAGGACAAAAATCGTATTCGATTCGCTTTCGAATCGAATACGAGTTTTGTCCTTTTTCAACGCTTGGGAAAAGGACTCGAATGCGCCTCCACGTTGCAATGCGCATTTGTGTAAACGATGATGGAATCCCCTGCTTAAATACTGGCTATCGCGTCACGTAACAGCAACGTGCCACGTCACGTAATTGCAACGTGCCGCGCTATGCCACACAATGTGCCGCCGCGATAGGCCATTGAACCCGAATGTGTGTGATGCGAAACGCGCGAGTACGCGCGCGGAGAACGCGCGGCAATGCTAGCAACAGGAGCGCAACTGCCCAAGAAATTGCTCAACAATAAAAGGCACGTGGAAGCACGTGCCTGAAACAATAGGCACTTCAAATAAAGTTATTGTTAAAAAACGGGCTTGAAAACCAACAATTACACAATAATTAAGGGGCAAGAAATGAACTTTGCTGCAATGCAAAGTTCTCAAAATACAGAGAAATGAAAGTTACACTTGTATAAAGAATTGACAATGTTTGAAACCAATAAAAACTACAAAAACACACTTGTAAAAAACCCAAAACAACCCCCAGAATGAATTATTTGACTCAAATTAACCCTAAAACAGTCTTGGAGGTCGTGCAGACGACAGAGTCGGATCGGAAGGTTGCTAAAACCTGACGCCAAAACTAGCAATGGGACAGCTAGTTAGAAAACAGCTTTTTCATCAATCATGAACGCTGAAAACCTCACCCAGGGGTAGAAAATGATGGAGAGAACGTTTTCGCCATCTAAAACGGTCTAAAACGGGTCTAAAATGCCTAAACCGGCGCCTGGAACGTGGCGCAGTTGTTGGGTCAAATATTGTCAAAAATCAGTGGAAATTTGTCAAATATAGGCAAAAATCTGCTGAAATTTGTCAAAAATTGACCAAATTCCGTGCAAGTTTTGCAAGTTTTGTGCGCATCAAGCCATGCGCGCCTATACTATTGCACGAGCGCATTGACGCGTGATGAAAACCGACCACGTTTACGAAGTGAATTCGAGCTACAAAAGTATCAAATCGCCATTCTAGTATGGAACAAAAAAAATTAAGTGGAAACAAACAAAATAAAAACTTTAATATACGAGAAACGTACAATTCCACTCAACTTTGTTTCAAATTTTATTTATTGGATCATTAAAAATAAACAGTAGTGTTGTGCACTGTACACTTAAATGTATACCGCAGTACAAGTACCGCGGTCCCGGTACTGCACCGGTACACGTGAAAACGCGAGTTTCTCAAATTTAAAAAGTTGATGTCGGCGGCGATGCGTTGTTTTGTGGTGAGAATTTGCCTCGAGAATTGATCTTATCTCTTTGTTTGCAATATTTTTTTTGGCATTCTTTGTTGATTTTTCGGTTTGAATTTGTTTTTTTCCGGTGTAATTTGAGTGGTGGAAGGTTGTTGGGGTGTGTTGAGGGCAATTTTGGTTATTTGTTGATTTTTAATTGATTTAATCGTTTTCTGTTTGTTTTTGCTGGTTTTTAATCGATTTTTCTGTATTTTTGGTCAATTTTTACCAATTGTAATTGTTATTTGTCATTCTGAATTGATTATTGTCCGATTTTATTCGATTATTGTCAGATTTCAGTCGATTTTTGTCGATTTCTAATCAATGTTTATACATTTCTTATCAAGTTTTGTATATTTTTGTTGATTTTTAATCATATTTGTTCCTTTTTAATCAAAGTCGAAAACGAGTTGTAAATGCGTTCGTATGCGACGCGAACGCGTATTGGAGTCGATTCCAAGTTCGTATTCCATCGCGAACGCGCATTTGAGACGTAAACGAGTTTATCTTTTTCACTCTCGCTTGATCCCCCTTTATCGCGCCTCATTGCTCCTGTGAAAAAAAATATATGAGAATGCACAGAAATGAACCTTCCAATACTTACATGAAAATTGGCAACCTTGACACAAAACAGTCTATCGACACTCCCAACACCACCCCGGACATTTTTCGGAAGAGTTTGGTCCACCCGGAATCCGCAGAATAGTCTCCCCCGAAATGCGGATTTCGCGGACGCCAATCCGCGAAAAGGATATCCTTTTCGCGGATTGGCTTCCGCGAAATCCGCATTTTGGGGGTGACTATTCTGGGAATTCCGGGTGGACCATACTCTTCCGAAAAATGTCCGGGGTGGTGTTGGGAGTGTCGATAGACTGTTTTGTGTCAAGGTTGCCAATTTTCATGTAAGTATTGGAAGGTTCATTTCTGTGCATTCTCATATATTTTTTTCACAGGAGCAACGAGGCGCGATGAAGGGGGATCAAGCGAGAGTGAATAAAATAAACTCGTTTTTGTCTCAAATGCGCGTTTGCGTTTGTAAATTTGGTTGTCTTGCAACGCGGTGGCGCGTTTGAGTTTCGTGTTGCGATACAAACACGCACGGGTGCGTATTGGAGTCGTAAACGACTTTCTGTCGCAATGCGATCGCGTATTTGACAAATTTCTGCAGATTTTTGCCAATATTTGACAATTTTCAGACAAATTTCAATTAATTTTAGAAATTTTTGAGAGATTTCAATAAAAGTTTGAGGAATTTCTTATGCTGACGCTAAAATGCCAAAAGGAGTCTTAACTCAGAAGAGCACTTTTCCGACCACTTAGGTGTCGGAAAAGCACTTCCAAAGGTCGCAAAATGTGCTCTACGCGTTTTTTGACACTAGAACGGTCGAAAACGAGTCTAAAACTGCTAAGCTGGCGCCTGTAACTTGGCGCATTCGCTGGGTCGCTCAAAAATGAGATTCGAGCGAACCGAAACCTATGAGAGAAACGCGCCGGCGGAAATATTCGTTTTTACCAATGAATACTTAATAAATCTTCATGGGAATTTAATCCCAATCTACTGTAGGCTTAGGAACCTTGAATACCAAATAAAAACAAAGGAGCAAAGGCGGGAAACAAAGAACAAGGGCCCGACGCCCGTAAATCACCAAAATGGCTATCTGCCAGACACGCTAGTGGCCTTGAGCCACTTCTAACTTCGTTTTCGAGGTTGTGGGTCTCGAAAACGACTAAACCGAGTGGTGGGAACGATTCCCGAGGTCTTTTTAGTCAATGTCGCCCAAAACCCGAATCAACAAGCTAACTTTCAACGAGAAACGAAGACTGGAGCCGAATGCGGTGATAAGCGCTCATTCCAGACTCGTGTAAGCGATCTCCGCTTAAAGCCAGTTGCTCTGAGCAGACGACGCAATCGCTTACCAAGGAAAAAGACGGGTTTATGGGCTCAAAACCCGACGAAACACTTAAACAGGATCCAGAAATTACCAAGCGAGTTGGTAAGCTAAACTAAAACTGTAAAATAAGTTGGGGACTTGGTAAAATGCGAGTCTCTCAAACTTTTGTTGCGTCCTGCTCGCAACACGCGCGATGTACGCGCGTGGCCGCGTGTTGAACGTGCGCACTACGCGCAAGAACCGTACAAACCGAGGTAAAACGAATTAAACACATATCTAATGCAAAAACAATTATTAAATACATCATTCTTGTTGCTGTTTGCAAACTTGCAAAACTTGCACCGAATTTGGGCAATTTTTTACAAATTTCAGCAGATTTTTGTCTATATTTGACAAATTTCAGCAGATTTTTGTCTATATTTGACAAATTTCAGCAGATTTCCTCAATCCTCAAACATTTGCTGATATTTCTCAAACATTTTCTAAAATTAATTGAAATCTGTCTGAAATTTGTCTTGAATGTGTCAAATATTGTCAAAAATCCGTGGAAATTTGTCAAATACTGGCAAAAATCCATGTAAATTTGTCAAAAATTGCCATAATTCGGTGCAAATTGTGTTAGATATTGGAAAAATTTATTTTAACGCTTCCAACGCGCCAGTAAATCGCGCGTGCACACGCGTGGATTTTTCGTCATAGTTGGATGCGCGCAAACCTCACGTAACTTGCGCCAAAATTTGGCAATTTTTGACAAATTTCAGCAGATTTTTGCCAGTATTTGACAAATTTCCACTGATTTTTGACAATATTTGACCCAACAACTGCGCCACGTTCCAGGCGCCGGTTTAGGCATTTTAGACCCGTTTTAGACCGTTTTAGATGGCGAAAACGTTCTCTCCATCATTTTCTACCCCTGGGTGAGGTTTTCAGCGTTCATGATTGATGAAAAAGCTGTTTTCTAACTAGCTGTCCCATTGCTAGTTTTGGCGTCAGGTTTTAGCAACCTTCCGATCCGACTCTGTCGTCTGCACGACCTCCAAGACCGTTTTAGGGTTAATTTGAGTCAAATAATTCATTCTGGGGGTTGTTTTGGGTTTTTTACAAGTGTGTTTTTGTAGTTTTTATTGGTTTCAAACATTGTCAATTCTTTATACAAGTGTAACTTTCATTTCTCTGTATTTTGAGAACTTTGCATTGCAGCAAAGTTCATTTCTTGCCCCTTAATTATTGTGTAATTGTTGGTTTTCAGGCCCATTTTTTAACAATAACTTTATTTGAAGTGCCTATTGTTTCAGGCACGTGCCTTTTATTGTTGAGCAATTTCTTGGGCAGTTGCGCTCCTGTTGCTAGCATTGCCGCGCGTTCTCCGCGCGCGTACTCGCGTTTCGCATCACACACATTCGGATTCGATGGCATATCGCGGCGGCACATTGTGTGGCATAGCGCGGCACGTTGCAATTGCTAATGCTACGGTCGACGGCGTTTCGCATGCGCTATCCGCTGCATCAAACCCCAAATACCGATAAAAAATCGCAGAAAACACTAATCCCGACCCAAAAACCGCCAAAATTACCCTCAACACACGCCAACAACCTTCCACCACTTACATTACACCGGAAAAAAACAATTTCAAACCGAAAAATCAACAAAAAAGGCCAAAAAAATATTGCAAACAAAGAGAAAAGATCAATTATCGAGGCAAATCCCCACCACAAAACAACGCATCGCCGGTATACACTTAAGCGTACAGTGCACAACACTACTGTTTATTTTCAATGATCCAATAAATAAAATTTGAAACAAAGTTGAGTGGAATTGTACGTTTCTTGTATATTAAAGTTTTTATTTTGTTTGTTTACACTTAATTTTTTTTTTCCATCATAGAATGGCGACTCGATACTTTTGTAGCTCGAATTCACTTCGTAAACGTGGTCGGTGTTCATCACGCGTCAATGCGCTCGTGCAATAGTATAGGCGCGCATACGATTTGATGCGCGCAAAACTTGCAAAACTTGCACGGAATTTGGGCAATTTTTGACAAATTTCAGCAGATTTTTGCCTGTATTTGACAAATTTCAGAAGATTTTTGCCTATATTTGACAAATTTCAGAAGATTTCCTCAATCCTCAAACATTTGCTGAAATTTCTCATAAAATTTCAAAAATTAATTGAAATTTGTCTGAAATTTGTCTGGAATTTGTCAAATATTGTCAAAAATCCGTGGAAATTTGTAAAATACTGGCAAAAATCCATGTAAATTTGTCAAAAATTGCCATAATTCGGTGCAAATTGTGTTAGATATTGGAAAAATTTATTTTAACGCTTCCAACGCGCCAGTAAATCGCGCGTGCACACGCATGGATTTTTCGTCATAGTTGGATGCGCGCAAACCTCACGTAACTTGCGCCAAAATTTGGCAATTTTTGACAAATTTCAGCAGATTTTTGCCAGTATTTGACAAATTTCCACTGATTTTTGACAATATTTGACCCAACAACTGCGCCACGTTCCAGGTGCCGGTTTAGGCATTTTAGACCCGTTTTAGACCGTTTTAGATGGCGAAAACGTTCTCTCCATCATTTTCTACCCCTGGGTGAGGTTTTCAGCGTTCATGATTGATGAAAAAGCTGTTTTCTAACTAGCTGTCCCATTGCTAGTTTTGGCGTCAGGCTTTAGCAACCTTCCGATCCGACTCTGTCGTCTGCACGACCTCCAAGACCGTTTTAGGGTTAATTTGAGTCAAATAATTCATTCTGGGGGTTGTTTTGGGTTTTTTACAAGTGTGTTTTTGTAGTTTTTATTGGTTTCAAACATTGTCAATTCTTTATACAAGTGTAACTTTCATTTCTCTGTATTTTGAGAACTTTGCATTGCAGCAAAGTTCATTTCTTGCCCCTTAATTATTGTGTAATTGTTGGTTTTCAAGCCCGTTTTTTAACAATAACTTTATTTGAAGTGCCTATTGTTTCAGGCACGTGCTTCCACGTGCCTTTTATTGTTGAGCAATTTCTTGGGCAGTTGCGCTCCTGTTGCTAGCATTGCCGCGCGTTCTCCGCGCGCGTACTCGCGTTTCGCATCACACACATTCGGATTCGATGGCATATCGCGGCGGCACATTGTGTGGCATAGCGCGGCACGTTGCAATTGCTAATGCTACGGTCGACGGCGATTCGCATGCGCTATCCGCTGCATCAAACCCCAAATACCGATAAAAAATCGCAGAAAACACTAATCCCGACCCAAAAACCGCCAAAATTACCCTCAACACACGCCAACAACCTTCCACCACTTAAATTACACCGGAAAAAAACAATTTCAAACCGAAAAATCAACAAAAAAGGCCAAAAAAATATTGCAAACAAAGAGAAAAGATCAATTATCGAGGCAAATCCCCACCACAAAACAACGCATCGCCGGTATACACTTAAGCGTACAGTGCACAACACTACTGTTTATTTTCAATGATCCAATAAATAAAATTTGAAACAAAGTTGAGTGGAATTGTACGTTTCTTGTATATTAAAGTTTTTATTTTGTTTGTTTACACTTAATTTTTTTTTTCCATCATAGAATGGCGACTCGATACTTTTGTAGCTCGAATTCACTTCGTAAACGTGGTCGGTGTTCATCACGCGTCAATGCGCTCGTGCAATAGTATAGGCGCGCATACGATTTGATGCGCGCAAAACTTGCAAAACTTGCACGGAATTTGGGCAATTTTTGACAAATTTCAGCAGATTTTTGCCTGTATTTGACAAATTTCAGAAGATTTTTGCCTATATTTGACAAATTTCAGAAGATTTCCTCAATCCTCAAACATTTGCTGAAATTTCTCATAATCAAATTTCAAAAATATTGGAAATTTGTCTGAAATTTGTCTGGAAAATCGTCAAATATTGTCAAATACATCCGTGAAATCTTGTCAAATACTGGCAAAAATCCATAATTCAAATTGCAAAATTCGGCAAATATGAATTGGAAAAATTTATTTTAACGCTTCCAACGCGCCAGTAAATCGCGCGTGCACACGCATGGATTTTTCGTCATAGTTGGATGCGCGCAAACCTCACGTAACTTGCGCCAAAATTTGGCAATTTTTGACAAATTTCAGCAGATTTTTGCCAGTATTTGACAAATTTCCACTGATTTTTGACAATATTTGACCCAACAACTGCGCCACGTTCCAGGCGCCGGTTTAGGCATTTTAGACCCGTTTTAGACCGTTTTAGATGGCGAAAACGTTCTCTCCATCATTTTCTACCCCTGGGTGAGGTTTTCAGCGTTCATGATTGATGAAAAAGCTGTTTTCTAACTAGCTGTCCCATTGCTAGTTTTGGCGTCAGGTTTTAGCAACCTTCCGATCCGACTCTGTCGTCTGCACGACCTCCAAGACCGTTTTAGGGTTAATTTGAGTCAAATAATTCATTCTGGGGGTTGTTTTGGGTTTTTTACAAGTGTGTTTTTGTAGTTTTTATTGGTTTCAAACATTGTCAATTCTTTATACAAGTGTAACTTTCATTTCTCTGTATTTTGAGAACTTTGCATTGCAGCAAAGTTCATTTCTTGCCCCTTAATTATTGTGTAATTGTTGGTTTTCAAGCCCGTTTTTTAACAATAACTTTATTTGAAGTGCCTATTGTTTCAGGCACGTGCCTTTTATTGTTGAGCAATTTCTTGGGCAGTTGCGCTCCTGTTGCTAGCATTGCCGCGCGTTCTCCGCGCGCGTACTCGCGTTTCGCATCACACACATTCGGATTCGATGGCATATCGCGGCGGCACATTGTGTGGCATAGCGCGGCACGTTGCAATTGCTAATGCTACGGTCGACGGCGATTCGCATGCGCTATCCGCTGCATCAAACCCCAAATACCGATAAAAAATCGCAGAAAACACTAATCCCGACCCAAAAACCGCCAAAATTACCCTCAACACACGCCAACAACCTTCCACCACTTAAATTACACCGGAAAAAAACAATTTCAAACCGAAAAATCAACAAAAAAGGCCAAAAAAATATTGCAAACAAAGAGAAAAGATCAATTATCGAGGCAAATCCCCACCACAAAACAACGCATCGCCGGTATACACTTAAGCGTACAGTGCACAACACTACTGTTTATTTTCAATGATCCAATAAATAAAATTTGAAACAAAGTTGAGTGGAATTGTACGTTTCTTGTATATTAAAGTTTTTATTTTGTTTGTTTACACTTAATTTTTTTTTTCCATTATAGAATGGCGACTCGATACTTTTGTAGCTCGAATTCACTTCGTAAACGTGGTCGGTGTTCATCACGCGTCAATGCGCTCGTGCAATAGTATAGGCGCGCATACGATTTGATGCGCGCAAAACTTGCAAAACTTGCACGGAATTTGGGCAATTTTTGACAAATTTCAGCAGATTTTTGCCTGTATTTGACAAATTTCAGAAGATTTTTGCCTATATTTGACAAATTTCAGAAGATTTCCTCAATCCTCAAACATTTGCTGAAATTTCTCATAAAATTTCAAAAATTAATTGAAATTTGTCTGAAATTTGTCTGGAATTTGTCAAATATTGTCAAAAATCCGTGGAAATTTGTCAAATACTGGCAAAAATCCATGTAAATTTGTCAAAAATTGCCATAATTCGGTGCAAATTGTGTTAGATATTGGAAAAATTTATTTTAACGCTTCCAACGCGCCAGTAAATCGCGCGTGCACACGCATGGATTTTTCGTCATAGTTGGATGCGCGCAAACCTCACGTAACTTGCGCCAAAATTTGGCAATTTTTGACAAATTTCAGCAGATTTTTGCCAGTATTTGACAAATTTTCACTGATTTTTGACAATATTTGACCCAACAACTGCGCCACGTTCCAGGTGCCGGTTTAGGCATTTTAGACCCGTTTTAGACCGTTTTAGATGGCGAAAACGTTCTCTCCATCATTTTCTACCCCTGGGTGAGGTTTTCAGCGTTCATGATTGATGAAAAAGCTGTTTTCTAACTAGCTGTCCCATTGCTAGTTTTGGCGTCAGGTTTTAGCAACCTTCCGATCCGACTCTGTCGTCTGCACGACCTCCAAGACCGTTTTAGGGTTAATTTGAGTCAAATAATTCATTCTGGGGGTTGTTTTGGGTTTTTTACAAGTGTGTTTTTGTAGTTTTTATTGGTTTCAAACATTGTCAATTCTTTATACAAGTGTAACTTTCATTTCTCTGTATTTTGAGAACTTTGCATTGCAGCAAAGTTCATTTCTTGCCCCTTAATTATTGTGTAATTGTTGGTTTTCAAGCCCGTTTTTTAACAATAACTTTATTTGAAGTGCCTATTGTTTCAGGCACGTGCTTCCACGTGCCTTTTATTGTTGAGCAATTTCTTGGGCAGTTGCGCTCCTGTTGCTAGCATTGCCGCGCGTTCTCCGCGCGCGTACTCGCGTTTCGCATCACACACATTCGGATTCGATGGCCTATCGCGGCGGCACATTGTGTGGCATAGCGCGGCAGGTTGCAATTGCTAATGCTACGGTCGACGGCGATTCGCATGCGCTATCCGCTGCATCAAACCCCAAATACCGATCAAAAATCGCAGAAAACACTAATCCCGACCCAAAAACCGCCAAAATTACCCTCAACACACGCCAACAACCTTCCACCACTTAAATTACACCGGAAAAAAACAATTTCAAACCGAAAAATCAACAAAAAAGGCCAAAAAAATATTGCAAACAAAGAGAAAAGATCAATTATCGAGGCAAATCCCCACCACAAAACAACGCATCGCCGGTATACACTTAAGCGTACAGTGCACAACACTACTGTTTATTTTCAATGATCCAATAAATAAAATTTGAAACAAAGTTGAGTGGAATTGTACGTTTCTTGTATATTAAAGTTTTTATTTTGTTTGTTTACACTTAATTTTTTTTTTCCATCATAGAATGGCGACTCGATACTTTTGTAGCTCGAATTCACTTCGTAAACGTGGTCGGTTTTCATCACGCGTCAATGCGCTCGTGCAATAGTATAGGCGCGCATGGCTTGATGCGCACAAAACTTGCAAAACTTGCACGGAATTTGGTCAATTTTTGACAAATTTCAGCAGATTTTTGCCTATATTTGACAAATTTCCACTGATTTTTGACAATATTTGACCCAACAACTGCGCCACGTTCCAGGCGCCGGTTTAGGCATTTTAGACCCGTTTTAGACCGTTTTAGATGGCGAAAACGTTCTCTCCATCATTTTCTACCCCTGGGTGAGGTTTTCAGCGTTCATGATTGATGAAAAAGCTGTTTTCTAACTAGCTG
Source organism: Strigamia acuminata (assembly GCA_949358305.1). NCBI lineage: Eukaryota > Metazoa > Arthropoda > Chilopoda > Geophilomorpha > Linotaeniidae > Strigamia > Strigamia acuminata. The sequence goes on along the minus strand of OX442317.1, from coordinate 16,277,201 downwards.
TCCCATTGCTAGTTTTGGCGTCAGGTTTTAGCAACCTTCCGATCCGACTCTGTCGTCTGCACGACCTCCAAGACTGTTTTAGGGTTAATTTGAGTCAAATAATTCATTCTGGGGGTTGTTTTGGGTTTTTTACAAGTGTGTTTTTGTAGTTTTTATTGGTTTCAAACATTGTCAATTCTTTATACAAGTGTAACTTTCATTTCTCTGTATTTTGAGAACTTTGCATTGCAGCAAAGTTCATTTCTTGCCCCTTAATTATTGTGTAATTGTTGGTTTTCAAGCCCGTTTTTTAACAATAACTTTATTTGAAGTGCCTATTGTTTCAGGCACGTGCTTCCACGTGCCTTTTATTGTTGAGCAATTTCTTGGGCAGTTGCGCTCCTGTTGCTAGCATTGCCGCGCGTTCTCCGCGCGCGTACTCGCGCGTTTCGCATCACACACATTCGGGTTCAATGGCCTATCGCGGCGGCACATTGTGTGGCATAGCGCGGCACGTTGCAATTACGTGACGTGGCACGTTGCTGTTACGTGACGCGATAGCCAGTATTTAAGCAGGGGATTCCATCATCGTTTACACAAATGCGCATTGCAACGTGGAGGCGCATTCGAGTCCTTTTCCCAAGCGTTGAAAAAGGACAAAACTCGTATTCGATTCGAAAGCGAATCGAATACGATTTTTGTCCTTTTTCAACGCAAAATTGTATTCGACTCGTTTTCGAGTCGAATACGAGTTTTGCCCTTCTTCAACGCGAAATCGTATTCGACTCGTTTTCGAGTCGAATACGAGTTTTGCCCTTCTTCAACGCGAAATCGTATTCGACTCGTTTTCGAGTCGAATACGAGTTTTGCCCTTCTTCAACGCGAAATCGTATTCGACTCGTTTTCGAGTCGAATACGAGTTTTGCCCTTCTTCAACGCGAAATCGTATTCGACTCGTTTTCGAGTCGAATACGAGTTTTGCCCTTCTTCAACGCGAAATCGTATTCGACTCGTTTTCGAGTCGAATACGAGTTTTGCCCTTCTTCAACGCGAAATCGTATTCGACTCGTTTTCGAGTCGAATACGAGATAGTCGATGACCCGTTCCCGGACTTTGACTCGTACGACTCGTATTCGAGATGTATTCGAGATGTATTCGAATCGTATTCGAGTCGTATTCGAGATGGTCGATGATTTCCACTCGCTCG